>JAQGBB010001702.1:0-12670 GCA_034691745.1 Prismatolaimus dolichurus | reverse complement strand
GTTTGCAGAGCGATCAGAAAAACTCGATTTTTTGACACTGCACAGCGATGGTTTTTTTGGCTTGCGCACTTATAGAACTGTTCGCCAGGTTGTGAGAAAAGCTATAGACAGCGATAACGCTATGCTACATGTTGGTGAAACCCGTGGATTTCTCCTTCCGCCATGTACATAGACTACCAAGTTAGAGTTTGCTTCCCGCCCACTTTAGCACCTAAATTTTGTCTTCTGTGGGATGCATTCTTGGCTTTGCCGATACCATTTGTTAAGTCTGCTTAGTCTGTCTTTTTTAACAAGAAAAATGAGTCTGAACTATGCAGTGAACAAAATTTTTCGGGTATTTGAAAGCGACGTTAACTGCTTGCTGAATGAGGCTTAAGTCACTTAAGTCAATGAGGCTTGAGTCACTCTTACAGAAAGCAAAAAGGAATCAAACTTCACAATTTTCGGGCTTACCCCGACTACTGTCGTCTGGCCGAATGTTCTCACTGCATTGAACTGTTGCTCCCTAAAAATACATGGATTTTGTTGATGTCTTGCCGATTTGGCAATATGCTGCGATAGAAAAGTCAGCGCACGTGCAACTGTCGGGACATATGTCGTTTATAGTGTTTACAATGCTCGCCACTTCTGCCGCTGTCACATTTGCGACACAGTCCACTGAAATTTAAGGAGGTTGGTCGCATATTCCTCGGCGTCTATGTGTTCAAAGCTTACCGCCCGAAAGTGTACAGTCTTGTGTAACATTTCCGGCAAGAATCGCATAATCGGGTGATGCGCATCCGCACTGTTGAATAATCACACTTTGCGACACACTTCGAAAGCAACCCTAAACGAATTTGGAAACAAGGAAAGTGGTATCACCATGACCCGTACCACTTTAGCTAGTTATAGAAGATATACACATATGCCATCACGTTACTGAAGGCCGCCACGTCACGTGATAAGCAAACTCGGCAATTTTGCTTAAATTGAAAATTTCACCAGAACTGTTAATTTTTCGTTTCGAATCTTGTGGATTTTTTAAATTGTTTTTTATTAGAATTCTATAAATTTAGCATCTTGCAAAAATCCATAATTTGTGAAAAATAATTAAGCTCCAAAAATATATAACTCACGAAAAATCACTATTATCTCTCGAATAAAATTTTCCAGATTCAAGTACCTTTAATGTCACTTTCAAAAAGGCGCCACCCTACCCGCGATACACAATCACGTATCAAACCTCAGCGGAGTATTCGGTGTAGTAGTACGGTGTCGAGCCAAGATCTGAAATGCTCTGAACGCAATTCGAGTACGGCGCTTGAAGTTTCGACATCGTCGTCTAAAAATCGAAAGGCATCAACAAGGAATGCAGCAGCGTTGAGAATAACAAACAATGACCTTGCGAACACTAAAGATTGTCATGGTTCCGGGCGACGCGTAGTAGCCCATAACGTTGGGAGAAATTTGGTCAAACTGGTCGCTGATGATTACGCGAAATCCGAAATCTTCAGTGTAAGGCAAGTATTCATCCTGTCGCACGTTGAGTGCCATGTAAACACCTGGAGAGAAGCGCAGATTCATAAAGGTCATCTTGCTTCCCTTGTTTTCACTTTCACGCATTTTCTCATTCATTCGTTTTGAAGCAAACATATTTAAAGTAGTTATTGTTTATTATCAAAAACACTGTTTTGGTGTTTCAAATACCGAAATCGTTGTCGGTGGACAAAAGGTCGGTATTTGCATGTCGGTTAGATTTGAGGGGAATCGGCAACATAAAATAGCTTACCTCGTTCTTCGCCAGGCCTTGCTTGGTAGTAAGGATTTTGCATTTCCAAATGGTTGAACGTGTAACAATTTCCAAATGTCGGGTCTTGCACTGCGAGAATAAAATCTCTGAAATTAAAATTTTTAGACAGAATTTAAAAATATTCGGGACTTATGAGTTATAGCGTCACGGAAAGTCCGACACTGTGGCGTCACATCTGCAAGCCTCTTCAACACAAACTTAATTGGGCCGTTCAAATATGACGTCATCTAAACAATCAAACTTTTTAGACTCCCTTCTACGTCCCTAGTCTAACACATAAACATAGGCTATCTTTTACACGTAAAGTCACTTTAGACTCGAGTCGCCTCTTCCTTAAGGTTTTTAATCACCGGAATTTCGCCCTAGTGTCCCTTCTCCGCCCACAGTCAGCCAAAAAACTATCGATTCAGAGTACCGGTCATAGTTTAGACTATGTGCACACCAGCCGAAGCAGGTATACAAAGTTGTTAATTCTTACAACAATATCCAACAATATTGGGCATAAACACTGACGTGAATTTATTTTTGAGACAGTTTTTCAACTTGTTTCAGTTAAGCCACGGTGGCATTCCCGTCAGCCAGAGGCCCCCGACATTAACAACCCTATGTCTTTCGGTAGGGGGTCTTCCACAAAAGACGTCCGAGAAAAATTTGCATTTTTTGACACTCCCTCCCCCCTTGTCCCAAAATGTCCGTTTTGGCCAGACCCCTTTCTCCCTCTCCGGATGTCCACTTGGTTCCGAGCTTACAAACTAACGTCAATACACAGATTCAACTTTCATACCTAAGTTGAACAAGTGTGCGCACTCTAGTGTCGTTCGGAATCGCGATCCCGGATCCAGGGGTCCTAATTCCAAGCCCGATCCCTGATCCCGGGATCGTGAACGCCAAACTATGAATTCTAATCCCCGATATCGAGGATTAGAATTCATAGTTTTTCAACCAAAAATTTCGTGAAATTTCATGAAATTTTCAAAAATGTGAAAATAGTCGAAAAAATTTCTTTATTTGTTCGCAGAAAATCTGCATTGTTGACAATTTGACTGCGATATTTTATTCCAGATAGTTTTTGACAGGCGGACATCGAACAAACATTTCTAAACAGTAACAAAAGTTTTAGCTGTATCAGCTAAAATGTGTTCTGCATTCGCGTTAGCTTCTTCGTCAATTTACATGCCATGTTTTGATTTGGTATTAATTAAAACGATCTGTTTTCGTCACAAGGGCGCCTCCCTTTTATTTATTGTCCATTAAAACGGAAATTTAGGGCACAGCCTTGAAATGATCTGTCCAAATTTTCAGATGATTTCTGATTATTCTATGATTCAGCATTGGTAACTTCTTCTGCAATTATTTGCAAATTCTAGTAAAATCATTGATCGTAGGTGCACTCTGCGTTTTCTGTTGGCGGTAGGACGTCAAACTGGGCCAGTATAGTAGCACCTCGATCTCACTGTTGACATCATCAAACCAAGAGATGCGTCAAAAAACCAATCTCGGATCCCGGGATCAATTTTTGCCAACCCCGATCCCGATTTGGCGAAAAGTTCAATCCCAAACGAACACTAATGTGCCACACTCATTGGAGGTTGCCGAATTGCGCAATTTCTCCAGGTAATATTTTTGCTTTTTCTGTTTCGCGGGCTAAAAGACTAGCTAAAAATCAACTAATTTTGTTGAAAATGGAAAAAGTTAAAAAATGATAAAGTTGCGCAGCTTTCGACTAAATAGTTAACGTTTGAATCTAAAAATTGCCAAATGCAAAAGGTGTGTGCTGGAGGGCAAAATTTGAACACGAAAAGCTAATTTCTGAACGAGTCAAAACAAAGGCAAAATATGTGACGTCTTGTATTTCAAAGTAAAAGCTGAAAGGTGCATGTGATTGAGTACTTTTAAGCGGAGCTCCAGAATCAGACACGCGATTTTGGGCTATTTCACTGTGCCATAAAGTTGAAATAAAGCGTTAAAATGTCAATTTGGAGCGTAGAGATTGATGCAAAACAGAAACATTTTAGCCTTGTAGCAGAAACTAGCACTACACATAAAAAATTTTTTGGACGTCCGTTCTAGCCCGACCCCTCCTCCTGTCCAGAAATGTTTACTTTTTCGCACTTTGGTCGGACCCTCCTCCCCCTTCGGCTCGGACGTTTTTTATGGAAGCCCCCCAGGTGACGTCATATTTTAATGGTTCTCTACAAACCTCGCTTTGCACTGATATTGGTTAAAGGAGCAGTCCAGCAGCATGTCGCCTATTCCATAGCTGAGCACTGCACTCTGATTTGCTGAGAGAGCGTTGAGAATGTACGGTATTCCAGTCGCAAGGTTTGAAGTGAGCACACTCAGATCGGATATGTTCTACAAACACACATCGAGATGTTCTGAAATGATACGTTTGCATTGCAACTGGCAATTTTTTTACCAAGCTAAGTGCGGCCGTGATTTGCGCTGGTACGATCGAGTTGTAGGTTTGCGTGACAATCGAGGTGTCTACAAAAGCCAGCAGATTAGGAAACGCATTCTAATGACGTCACTGCCGAATGCGTTGTGACACAAAGCAAGTTTTATTACTGGAAGCTCAATTTTTAGTTTAAACGATAAATTTCCGTTTCCTATACTCTGGACATGGGAGAAGTATGATATGCGTATGCGCTATTTTTCCGCAGCATTTGCGCCGCCTTTTCCTACCCACTTGCAATGCTTATACAAATACCAAACTACTCATGGGTAATGCAAAAATCACGTGCTCACCGATTGAAAGCCTAAATTAAGAGCAAAGATACGAAGATTAGATTCAAAAAGCTTGTACCCTTTGCTATCAAAAGTTCGAAAAAATTAAAAACGTTTGGCGTATTCTCAACTTTTCGCTGCTTTTTGATATTTTTTCTCGATAAACGACATTACTGTGAATTTTTAACTCTTTGCTCAAACTTTTTTCTGAATCTTCGAAATCCTTTTTACAAATACCGCTTTTCTGCAAAAATGCAAAGTTGTGCAAAAAATGTTCTCTTTTTCGCCAAAGGGAGGGGAGAGTGCGAGTAAAACAAACAAGGTGGCGGTGGATGAATTCAGAATCACGCTTTTATGCTTACTTGTGCACAGCGGTTGCCCCTGGGTCCACACCCACGTGCCCGCAGGGGTGCACGTGACGAATGCGTCGCCACTGGCGACGAAACCAGCATTGCAATACCAGTAGGCTGTCGTTCCAACTGATAAACCCGCTGTGGAATAGTGACTTGTAAAACCGTTCGGCAACGAGTACGGTAGACAGGCTATGAAACGAGCATAAGAGAAAAGATTTAGATAAAATCAAAAGTTATTGCTTCTTAATCCTGGTAGATTCTACACCCGGCCATATCGGAACAGGGACATTTATATCAAATAATTTCTTAAGGTTAAAAGTACGAAAATACAACGCAGTGAAATGCTTTGAAGCGGCAAGGGTGTGTGCAACGTTAAACTACCAAAACGCGGCACAAAGCCTTCTGGCGCGAAAGTAATTTGAGAAAAACTGTTTTGGGTTCTATATGACCTGTGTAGAACATTGCCGAAATAGAATATGGAAACATTACCAGGGTTAATAACGCATAAGGGTTTTCATAAAAAAGTGCATCGAAGCTGTTTTACTTTTTAAGCCCACTGACAAAGTCAGTAGGCCTTACGCGACGGGACCTGTCCATTCGTCTGTAGGCACGACAGTTCTCGCAAAAAGCAAGCTAGCGGACTGGTATCTTGGGCCAATGCTTCGGATATGTTTTCAAATGGTCTTTCGAAATCATTTATGACACAATTATCGATGATAAAAATGTATAAATTGCTTTTACCACAACTTTCGATTCCGTAGACGGATTTGGCTGAAAGTTTGCAGATGTGTACTTTGGATCAATAGCTCGAGTGATTTCTCATATGAGCTTCTGAAATCACTTACGATACTATCATCGATGGCAAAAATGCATTAAACTGCTTTAGCCACAGCTTTCAATTCGGTTGACCGATTTAGCTGCAACTTTGTCGGTGGGATATCGTTACGGTGGTCTTCAGAAAGCGCAAGCAGATGCCCCCGAAAACCACTTATCAAAACACCATCGATGCCCAACAAGAATTTTCAGACTCACGGGCACATTGCGACAGTAAGCCTTGAGGATTGGTACATTCGACTTGTTAAACATGGCTGGCGTGCGACTTAGTATCGCTTACTAGTCGTTCTTCCTGTTGTTGTTGATGTCGACGTTTTTGTGGTTGTTGGCGTTGCCGTTGTTGTCGTTGTGGGCTTCGTCGTCGTTGGAGTGCTTGTAAAGATTGACGTTTTTGTCGTCGTTGTTGTGCTTGGTGTGCTCGTCGACGTCGAGGTTTTTGTCCTTGTTGTTGTCAATGTCGTTGTTGGAGTACTTGTTAATGTGGAAGTTTTTGTGGTGGATATTGAAGTCGATGTTGATGTGGAACTTGACGTGCTAGTCGATGTTGAAGTGCTAGTTGTCGTTGTGGTCGTCATAAAGGTGTCTTTCTAGAAAATCAGTGTATAGTGTTAAAAATTTTAAAAAGACTTGCAAGCGCTTTTGAAAAACAAAAAAGTTAAAAAAAATGCAAAAAAAATTTTTTATGTTAAAACTTTGTACTTACTTCCGCATTCACAGAAGCACTCGCCATTGCCACCACCACAGTTTTGGTTGTTGTACATGTTGTTGTAGAAGCCATGCTTTTGGAATGGGTTTTGAATTATCATGCAATCTTGATTGTTGTCCGTCGTACACTGACTACTGAGCTGATTAATGTCGCTCAGATCAGACACATAGGTCGTCGCTACTTGCATCGACGTTCCGGACGTGGAACCTTGAAGCCATTCGTAGTTGGTGGCACAGTTTTGAACGCTGCTTTGCGTTGTCGTAGCATACATTCCTAAATTTAAGAAAAAATTAAAAACAAAGCAAACAGAAAAATAGAAAAGTTTAAGAAATAATCAAAACGTCAAAACAGTTGCAGTATTGCAAAAAAATAATGACCAATTTTAATTAAAATGTTGTAAACAATGTGGGAATAATATATAATAGTTTTGGCTTTCAAAATAACAAAACACAAAGAATGTTACAATTTCCAGGTTCTGCCGACCTATCCAAAGATTTTGTTAAACAATCGGGTGCCAATTGTTGTTGGTTGTAGATGCCAGCGAAGTGAAGAAGCTGCCTTGAAGATCATTATAGACGGCATTTGTCTGAATTACAGCAAGCCGAGAATGCTGGGCGCAAACTGCACTGGTGCACGTTGCCGCGCACGACGCCTGACAGAACAAGAAGGTCATGCCAGAGCTTGCAATAATGATGAAACACGTGCCCGTCAGCGAGCTGTAGTAGACCGGATTCGTGGTGTAGTTGAAATTTGTGCACATTGATTGAAGGGAGGCTCCTCCGCAGGCTAGAAAAGCACATTTTTAGCAGTAAATCGGCAAAGCTAAACGCATTCTGCCTTTTAAGGAAAAAAAAAACCACGGTCTAAAACACCCTGAAAGGGGGCCACATCTTAGAGCACTCAGCTCTTCCACCATTTATATGCAGGACACAATGGATCATAATACGTCGGTGATGGGAAACTTCGACCGTTTTAATGGGAAAAGGGTCGGCTTTTCCCAACATAACATTAATTTTAACGCATGATAGAGGATAGGTAGAGGCCTTTGCTTACATAACGTTAATGGAGTCAACGGCAAAGGGAAGCCAAAATTGAATTTGTTTGCGGACGTCTTTTATGAATGACGGCTTAGATGGGGGATTTGTGCGAGATAGGGAATAATTTCAGAGTGAACAGTTAGCATTCCTTTTTTCCGCTACGCTCCAGGAAGGATACAAAAAATGCTGATCGAATGAAGACGGTTTTTAATTTAGCTATTGGAGCTGAAAAAGCTAATTTTGAATGTTCTAAATAAAAGGCTTACAAGTCGGGGTAGTTGAGGGTGTGCTGAAGCTCGCTAAAACAGATTAGCTTGCACTAGAGACTGGAAAAAATATCAGATCACAGAAAGAGGGAAACTCACTTAGGCACTCGCAGAGGCAATATATGTTGTTTTGCGAACACTGTTGACGTTGAAATTGATAGTTCGAATTCTGTGTGGGATTATGGATTTGCATACAGTTGAGTTGCCCCCCGTTGATTTGGCAGTTATTTATTGTCAGTGGAAAAAGCGCGCTTGCATAGTTTGCAGCTACTGGCGTCGTGGAGCCGACAGTTGCATCGTCCATCCATTGAAAGTTTGCCGAGAAATTTTGTGCGTTGTTCTGGGTAGTGCTGATCGATTGCATGCCTAAAGATGCGACTTAACATTTTTTCTTTTTTTTTTCAATTGGTTGGGGGAGCGGGCCCCCGGCTCCCCTCACCCCGTATGGGCGCCTTTGCAAAGAACGACCAAGTCGGACGAGGGTCAGACATTGTGATCGTGGCGACGCGTACACACACACACGTGTCCGCTTTGATTGTTGAAGTGGTACATGGCGAAAGCGGGTAGCGGTTAGCTAAACAGCCAAGATTTTTTTGTTACGTGACGTAAAGCACTCAAAGTTGCAAAAACGCTTTTTATTATGTAATAGTAACAAGTCGCTGACGTCCACTTGTGCTAGACGAATTTTTTGTAAGTGTATTTAGAAAATAGGTGAGCAGCCGGATGTGTACAGTTTGCATATGTTGCGTAAAGGGACTGCATCTGCCGTGGCAACGTTGCAAAAGTGTCCACGAATCAAATGCTCAAAATTTTGTTTCAATCTAGCGCGAAATTTTTTCACATGAAAATATTTCTTAAAAATTTAACTTCTCGTTATCCTGGGCTAGTTTTGAAGTAAAATCGAATCTGCCGTCACAAATGCCGTCCGGACGCTTCTGCATAAAGATCCAAATAGTCTATTGGAAAAAAACGGGTCTCAAAATTATGACATAAGAGTGTCCGAACGTCATTTCTGACGGCGACTTTGGATTCAACTCGAAAATTAGTCTAGAATTAATTTTCAACGATTATTTTTATGTGGAGAAATTTCACGCTAAATCATCCCAAAAATTTTAGCATTTGATTGATGGACACTTTTGCAGGATTGCCACGGCAGACGTGTGCTACAGCAAAAATGAACATATCGTGCAAAGCCTGAAGCACGGTTTGCCCAATAATACAACCGGTTTTGATTTCCGACTTACCTTGCTCGCACGGCTGGCAAAAATAGCAAAAAATCAAAACTGTTCACGATTCAGCTTTTCACTTTATAAAAGCGTTTAGAAAAAGATACAATAGCGTGAAATTGTTTACAAAAATGGTTAAAACTCAAGCACTTTCCAACGCTCCATGCAAAAAAATTTCTCACTCCCATTCTTGTTTTTCTCGACTTATCTGAGTCAGTTTGCTTCAGACTTTTTTTCGATGGGATGTCTTTATGACACTTTATGATATTATATTTTTCAAATTATCCTTCTCTCTTTATCATACTGTCATAAAACTCAAACTCCTCCCCACCTTATAATATCATAAATGTACGACCCTATATTCAAGTGTTTGGCTCCTGAAACGCGAGAAAGATGGACATACAGCTTGCCTGTCACTTTTTCTTCTGCAGATGATTGTTTTTACGCGTGTCAAGTTTTCTCTTTGAGACCATTGAAATATAGGGTTACCTGCGGAAAAGGAATACGTCCAAAGACTTTAGTCATTTGCTGACGAATGGAAGAGGAGTCGATAAAAAGTGACGCATTTTTCGCATCTTGCGAAGCAATGCTAGGCATCGAACAGGTAAACCCCAAGTCTACCAGAATTTGTACTGAATGCTACACAAGACGACACAAGACTATACTCGTACAAAACTACTTAAGGATTCCCAGGACTCGCGGTCGCTCGCTTCCACTCGCCGTCATTCGCTGTCACTCGTGCTATCTCGCCAACCTTCAAGCACGACGACGAATTGTGTCGGCTTTGCCTTCAGGATGTTGTTTGAAAAGAAGAATGAAAGAGGGATAACCGAAGAATCGATTCCAGCAAGTTTTTCGCATTTTGCGATGCAACGCTCGCCACTAATAGACGAGGATAAGTTTAGGCTACCAAAACGGTACGCGAAGTATGCACAAGATCACACAATGCTGCACAAGAGTACACAAGACTACACAAATTTATGCAAAGCTTTTCAGGTCTCGCGATTACGCGCCGTAACTCGCCATCCGGCGCGGTCACTCGCGGCACTTGATCACGCTCGATGTTGCTGGCCGACGAGCGAGCCCAGGCAAAGAATTCCGATGATTTTGCGTTGAGGATGTTGTCTTGTAAAAAGGATGGGACAAATAAGCGAAGTACTAATGCCAGCAAGCTTTTTTCGTGTTCTGAGAATCAAGGCTTGCAATCGATCGATCAAGCAAGCCCGACTTTGCTTAAAGTTACACAGAATGCTGCACAACGCTACACAAGTGTACACAAGTCTACACCAGACTATAAGAAACTTCTCTCGCCTCGTTGTCACTCGCGCTTACTTGTGGTCACTCGCCATCGGTCGCGATCGCCAGCTAAACTTCAAGCCACCTTTCTGAAGCGCGATCGCTGGTCACATGACAGCAGAGCGACCATATTTCTGTCAGAGTCAAACCACTGTCTATGCTTTGTTGTGAGATCACGTTCGCTAAACAAGTAATACTTCAAAAAGTATTTTATTTTAGAGAGCGCTAGTAAAAGAAGGCCTAGTGGTCAGATAGCCATTATCCCCCTTCTACCCCCCCTACCCCTCACGCAGGCAAACAGTTTTGTGTTGTGCTAATTCGCAAATGTCACCTGCGCACACACGTAGCCGATCTTTTTTGCGCGCGGTAGAGAAAGATTTTCGAGATAGAATAAGAAACTAAAATAGAAACCTTACTTTTCCGAATTCCTCGATCGTGGAAGAAAAAAATGTGGAAAATCGCGGAATTCGCCATTTTAGTCACTAATCGCGGAATTTAAGGTGACTTTGATCATTTCTACGCAAAAATTATGTGGAAAAGTTCAAGATAATTATAAATTTCAACAGATATTTTAAGCATATTTTTCTTTGCAAACTGTAGAACGCCTCATGCAAGTAAAATTGTGCCATGAACAGGCGTTTTCAACCGATTTTCGCTTGCAATGTTGTGAATTTGCGCATCGGGAACAAAAATCGCGGAATTTGACCTAATAATCGCGGGAAAAATGAGTTTCCCAGACGAGAATGCCAAGCAAGAAGTCATGCAAAAAGCACGTGCGCCAAAATGTTACCTTTTTTACGCTAAGTTGCTTTGCTAGTGTCACCCAGCAGCAGTGTCCGACTACGGTAAATAATCCATTCATAGCAAAAGCGAAGTTGAAAATTAGAAAATCAACAATAGTGTCACTCTTTATGGACACTATACTGCACATATATAGTGTCCATGAAAACGGGCTAAACCGGCTTTCGTATTACTGACGTGACGTACAACACGAAAAACGCAAAAACTCCGCATTTTGAAAGAAAAAAATTTTTCGACCAATTTTTTGCCTTGGTTCCCCAAGCTGAAAAGGCATCCCTTTATAATAAAAATTTTCCCTGGTCCCTCCGAACATTTTCTGGGCCTATATAACAGCATAACAGCTTGAACCTAGTTTTGCCCCAAGGTACCCACCACAACGTTTCAGTCCGCTAGCCCTCTTCTTTCGAAAGTTATAGTGTCGACACACACACACACGCGCGCGCGCGACCCACCGCAATAGGGTCACTGAGGTGCGTCAGTGGCCCTTAAAATTGAAAATTTTTCAAATTCAAACTTAAATAGTTAAAATAATTGGTTAAAATTAATTAATTAAATACCGAAAAAGCAGCAGTATTATGCAACGCATTTTTCACACACTAAGTATTCGTATCCGTTGATTGCCCCGTAGATTTCATCGCAACTTGGTTTTTGCCACGTGAACCTGATTGATGTTGCTGTAATATCGATTGCTTGAATAGATTCAGGAATACCGTTAGGACCTGAATATTTTTAAATAAGTAAAAAAATTATTCAAAACATTGACAAATTTTTAACCGTCGCATCCTTCTCTCTCCGCGCGTTCGTCGACACCAACGGCTTCTTCCGTGAAAAGCACCTCGCCATCGAGGCTCATGGCGTTAATGCGCAACGCATAGAAAAAGGCGAAGGGCAGATTTTCCAGTCTTATACGATGCGCGATACCGAAACCCTCGAACGGAAGTATTTTCGGATACTTCTGCCACTGGTCGACGCGTTCCGGCGATTCGTATTCGATCTGGAAGTAGCGAATCTCGTCTTCCTCGACCGATATGTCCTGTTCATCGATGCGCCACTCAAGTTCGAAGGCGGTCGTTTCAGGAAGACCTTGATTTCGCAGCTGCGGACGCCACATATTTCGCTTAGACTTTACTGTACCTACAAAAAGAGAAAAAGCCAAAATCAAAAAGTGCTTCAGAATAAGCGGTTGCAATTTCTCATTTTCGGTAAAGGTTTTTGTTAGAAAATTGTCTTCGGAATTTTATCCAGCTTCCACACGAAAGTGAAGGGAAAGAAGACACCACGTGGTTTTTAAACATTCTTTGTAATTTTCGTGCTCAAATTGGTTTTCGTTTCTTTTTTTGAAAATTTGAAGCGTCAACAAATTTTATTTTTGCTTCATTCTCAATAACAATATTATTAGCTTTAAAATTAAAAAAAAAAAAACATGTGAAAACGTTTTCAATCTAGTCTATATGTGCTAAAAATTCAAATAATAAAATACTTCGATAACGAATTTTCAGTGGTGTAGCAATTAGTACGACAATTATCGCTTACCAATTTTCAGTACAGCTTCGGCGCTCATTTCGAAAGATAGAGTTATAAGTACAACAAGACATAGCTTGTTCTTAACTCGCTGCTCAACCATTTTCAGCTTTT
>JAQGBB010001701.1:0-12552 GCA_034691745.1 Prismatolaimus dolichurus | reverse complement strand
CGTCGTCACGAATCGTCACTTTTCGGCGCACCCCCACCCACCCCTAAACCGTGACGCCATAAATGTACGGCCCCGATCGCTATCTGCTGTGATTTTAACCTATTTGCTATTGCTCTGCGCCTATCTGCTCTACGCAACACAGATAGATCATTGAAATCTTTCATTTACCAAATAAAACATAAGAGAAACAATTGCAAAACAGAGCGACTGGGCTGGACAACCAACAAACAGGCAATTCGGACAAAGAAACCACAATATAACATTTCGCATATTCGGCTAGCTAGCCAGTACGGTACGCCGTATCGCAGCGCGTGGCACAAAGGGCTCACCAACAGGACAGGGCGTACGCACACAAACAGCTCGGCATTCATTCGCACTCCTAGACTCTCAACCACACCAGACAGCTAATGATGCATTACAAACCAAACGCTGTCCTCCGGCTCCGCAAACAGACCCCGAAAGATATCCGCATCTCAAGTCAATACGCAAGCAGAAAACAACAGTAGTAGCAAACTCTACTCTACGCGTTCGACCCATGCACACACTTAGTTTGGCACAATACACGGCTAGGCGTTGAGGCTCTAACTGCAGCTATAAACTACATATGCATATCTATCTGCTAGTTGCCTTTTCCGCATCTGCCGAATTCGAAAAAACCCCGCTAGCTCAAAAAGCAGACTACACTCGAGTCAGCCAACGCACAACCCTGAATACAGGCATCGCGAGTGAACACAAAACAAGCCACACTCGGCGATTGCCGGCTGCATATGCAACAGAATAGAGGGGGAGTCAAACGGGACGTCATTCCATTTCCAACAGTCACGTACGCACTCATCAAAGTCAGTGAACTTAGCCACATCGACGATCGAGCTTCAGAGCCAAACGTACAAGGGGAGAGACTACTAGATACAACCGTAAACGCAGCTCGAAGATGCAACACTGTGCACACAAAGCGCGAACTGCAATACAGAGAGACCGAATGCGTACATGCTTGCGTATGCTGTACGTAAAAGCGAACGGCTGATGCACAGCACAGCGCGCACTCGGAAGATACAAACGAAAACATGTACTATACACATACTAGCATGCAAGTACGTACCTATATAGGTCAGCTGTCTGAGGGTGTCCCAAAAGCTTTCAGTCCCACCATCTCGCTTCGGTCCCAGGCCCTTTATTTTCCGCCTGAGTACTCAGTCCATGTCGACGGACTCTTAAGACGCGCATGGCTGTACACATACTTATCGCGCGTACGTATGTACTGTACACTAGGCGAACCATGCATGTACAACATACAAAGTACACATATAATTTCCGACTCCCACACAACGATTTTCACACAAAGATACACCGCTAACGTACTAATTACGGGTGTAAAATGAGTACAACTAGCTGCCCGTTTCATACGAGCGAAGTTTGGAACAAGTTCAACGCTGCCCGATAAAGCAACCACCGCATGCTCGACCCGTCCGTCGATCTGGCCGTGCAGCTGCCACGTTCGCAGCCTCTACTTTTGTTGTCCCGGATCGCATTGAAGTAGCCGCACAATCGACGGATCCGATTTTGCGCCCTCGACGAATTCTTCGAGGCTCAACTAAAATAGAAGTGCATTTATCATCCGTATTTTTGTCATTTTTGACACATTTACCCACATGGACAAACACTGGAAACACTTTTAACACCACTCACTCGCGACATTTTTTCGAAAATTTTCTAAGAAATTCTCCCATTTACGCTCTCTCAAGGCTTTGGCAAACGCCCTGCATACTCAAACAAAGCCTCAAAAGCGTTTCCCTGAGCCTGAGCCCGATCAAGAGCACGTCTCTAATGTATTTCAAAGAACCTCTGGATGAGCCAGCACGACAGACACCCCAAAAACACAAGTGGCTAACTTTTTGGTCCTGGTTCTTATCCATCTGGCGAAAGATCTTATCAGTTCGTTTATCGGGCGTCGACTCATCCTCAGGCATCTTCATCACGTTGCCGACCATCTTGTAGATCGCCTGTCGCAAGAAGAAAGAATGAGGAAACAATGCGGAGACAGCACATTGACAGACTTACCGTAACAATCTCTAGCATCTTAAAACGAGAGAGAAAAAGTTAGACTAGCGCTCGAACTCACATTTGACACCGCACACACAAATGAGATAAAACATAAACCTACCTCATTGCGCGATATGTAACCGTCGCCATCGAGATCGTACCTACAAAAGTGCACGTGGCTGGTCGAACCGCAGCAAGACAAAGTTCACGTCATCACCGTACAGGAGAGAGCCCAAGTTGTCACGAGAAGGCGTCCCTACGCCCACCAGCCAGAAAGGTCCCTCCTCTATGGACGTCAGCCTGCTAAGCGTCCCCTCAATGGATGCCACCCTCCCGAGTTCGACCGTGTCCACACACCCTCCACGACTGGCAATCGTAAATAAAGACGTACAGTACATAGTGACGTACATGCTAAACGCCCATTTGAGCTTCTGCTCCAACTTGCCACGCGAGGTGACGCTTAGCGCGCAGAGGAACTCACGAAAGTCGATGGTTCCGTCGCCGTTCGCGTCGAATGTGCGAAAAACATGCTCAGCGAATTTGGACGCATCGCCGTACGGAAAGAAATTACTATAGATCTTCTTAAATTCGTCCACCGAGAGATGACCCGATGGGCAGTCTGTAACCGAGAGGAGAGAACACGTAGTAAAACGAAACGCTAATTCTACATAACGTATACACCCTACATGCACGCACACGAGAGAATCAGTCATCGATCGGGACGAACCTTTCAAGAAGCCCTTGTACCACTCTTGAATCTCCGTCTCCGAGAACTCTGTATTCGAGCGAAGGTCTTCGATGGCCTCCGGGCGGAGCTTGCTGTTCTGCTTTCCCATTCTGACGGGGAACGAACAATATGAGTATAATTGAAGAACTCGTCGGCCACCACACCGCACTCGGCAGCCTCAGAGATCGAACGAACAGCGAAGTGAGACAAATGAACGATGATCTTTATCGCTTGCAGAGACGAGTAGCTGCAGAAGCCTTAAAAATAAGAGTGCAAAAAACGCACATCCATCTCATACGCGCAACACTTCTGCATTACATCGACAACGCGCCACGACCAACAAGCTTAGAAAGCAGGAAAAACTCGAGTTTTATACACACATACAGAAGAAAATAATCCCCACGGCGTCGGCTGTTCCAATTCACAACCACAGCGCTTCATCTAGAACGGACGCCCACCTTCTCTGACAACGCATACACGCGAACCCGAAAGATCCAACCAAAACACGTCAAACTAAATAATCTCACTCGCAAGCAGCTACAAAAGCTGCATGTTGCTGTCGATAGCATTGTTACACTGTGCTAAATTCCTTATCACAAGTTCAACGAGCTCACATTCAGTCCAAACTGTCACGCTTGCATGCACGTGCGCGAGCACTTTGCTTGCGAACTTAGGCACCGTCGGACAGCAGTCAACGGTGCAGACCTCAAAGCAAGCCCTAACGAAGCCAGATATACCCCCAATCCGTAGAGAGGAGCATTATTCACCCTTTCGGATATAAACCTCCATCCTCCACGCGACAAAAACACGACAAAAATCAGAGAAGATAATACGCACGTCTGAGTGACGTAGAACGACCTTGCTCAAACCGGGCCGCAGTAAACGCAACACGATCCGAAAGAAACGACGAAAGCAAACGTGAACGGCGGCGTCGTTAGAGAAAAGGTTTTGAGCCAAAATGAGAAAAAAGGAGAATGAAATGCGCAAACGGATGACAGAAGACGAACACAGAGCGGATACACGAGTAAACTATCCTCCATAAAGCAGCCGTCACTCGCTTTAGCGCCAGAAACACAAAACCGAAATGCTTTTCAATCAGTCTTCGCGTTGACGAGCGGTATGGGAGGCTAATGGTCTTTCTAGGACAGCGAAACGAGTCGGGGCGATGCGCATTGAGAGCCAAGGATGGCTCGGACCTCCCAGTGAAACAAGCAATATGGCAGAAAGCAGGAAAGAATCTCACAGCAGCCACCAGTTTCGTTTCCATCCATCAATTTGTCAGATTCCAAAAAGCAACGGAGCCAAATAAAGCGAGGATACATAAATTTCCAAAGAACAGCCGTCCGGACACTGCCACAGTATTTCGGTGTCATATTCACCAAAAAAGCTGGACAGAAAAGTGAAAAATCATTTCATATCGGTGTCGAATTCCAGATGCTAACACGAGGAAACTATGTTCGAAACACGCACACCGCAAGTATCGAGATGTTAGAGAAAAACAAGCTATCGAAAGGGACTGCATCCTCCTGAGTGCACTCGCAAGTCGCCTAATGCACTGCAGCGCCAATAAGCAGGACAGAAGCATCGAGACACGAATTCACCGTCACTTGCTGCCGGATGCTCTACATTAAGAATGCAGATCTCGAAGAGACGAAAGGAGAAAGCGGCCGGAACAAAGCCCTGTAACGTGAGCAGAACGGCGAGCGAGAAGTTGCGCTCGAAATTAGATTTAGATTACAAATGCGTCAACAAAGCCACAAACGGTAGCCACACACAATAACACGCATAGTCAGCAGCGAGCAGGCTGAACGAAGCTATCGTCGCGCATCGAAAAACGGGCCGCAGCTGAACTCAATCGGCCCGACCGCAGCTAGCTCGACAGCGTACGAAACATGGCCGAAAAGCGTCACACTTCCATGAAACTCTAACGATTTTATAGCAGCGCGATAAGCGCTCCGCCGGCCGCCGAAGCGAGGTCTCGGCCGAGGGATTCCGAGAGCGTTTCACATTTCAATCAACACATAAACGCAGCGGCAACGAACGCAAACAGATAGCTGACGTCCACATCGAGAAACGAAAAGCATGCACACAGATGTGTAACTTAGCTACAGGCCAAACTCAACGCCGCCATCATTTCGCACCGCATATACGGGTACAAACATAGCTCAGCAGCAAGGCGCGACGCAGCAGCCTGGAAGGAAAACAGACATTTACAATTCTTCGCGGTACCTATGTTCTATCGTCATCACGTCCTACGCAAACACGTTGAACCAGAACGAGTTGATCCTCCCAACGGATGTGATCCATAACTAACACGGTGCAGCGAAGCTAGCTCTTCACGGATGGGCCCATTTCAACAACGACGAGCTGACAGGAACGTCAAATCAAGTACTTATTACACTTGTTAAGCAACGTGTGCCAACGCGCAAAAACACGAAGCCGGACAAAAATGCGACAGTTGACGCAACGATATAAAATGCCGCTCTAGCTGTGATGAGATCGTGCTATAATGCATTCCACACACGCGAGGGCTACTGAACACCGCTTATCGTACACATACGTCACGCCCGCTGCTCCCGGAGATCATTCTCATTTGAGTGTCGCAAACGGAAACGAAGGAATGAACGTCAATAATGCATGCGTGACTGCGGAGCGGTTGTGCACAAGATAGTGGCGGGACCACGCGAAGAGCAACTGAGACAGCCGCCTATCCCAACGATAGCTACAGATCTGAGCGGCCATCATGTAGTTGACGATTCGCAGCACTGTTTACGTGCATCGCACACGCAGATGTGCTTTAATGATTCACACCGACACGACGTTGACCGACATGATGTGTAAGTGCTTTGGGTAACGTGGCGTGCGTAGACGTGCTAATACTGCACCGAGTTTACTAATGCTGCGCGAACACCTCCATCGACAAGAGAAAGAAGCGATCGAATTCCATGACGTTGGTAGACTGGGAACATTGTTTGCATACGCACGAGACAAGGAGCAGAGAAGCACGCCATCCAGAAACGCGGAGAAAAGAAAACGTTTTTGAGCCAGCAACGGAATCGACTATTCATGTCGCCGTATGCGACGCAATGCATGCAGCAGCTGGGAAAAACACGAAAGACAAACAACCCAAACCGATGCTATTAGGCTAGCTAAAGCGAAGACGGTGACGACATTCGTTTGTGCACACGAAAGAAAGTCGAGACACGCACTTGACTGCACGAGCTAACATGCATGCTCAGCGCCTGGCGCCGGGACTTGATGCGAGTGCGAAATGGGATCAAACGACATGGCAGGTACGTGCCCTCCTCGCCAACCGCAGTACGTTAGGCACTGCAGGCACATACAACAAAAACTTTTCTCACGTACGCAGACACTTCACGGCACAAGCGTCTCGAACGTATGAACAGCATAGATTTCGACCGCGCTGCGGAAATAATTTCGCATCCGCCAACGGAAGGAGCGCGGTGCGGCGCCGCTAGAAAAGCCCTTTTACGGCCTCCTCAGCTCTTTTCGATCGAATCCAATCAAAAAACTGAACACCGATCGCGTCAGCACTCAGCAACCCCAGATAGGCTACCTCAGACAGCATGCAGAGACCACCTCCGCACCATCAAGCAAGCTGCCAATTTTCTCCTGACAAAGCGCAAAGCGTAAAGCGTGCTTCCAGGATCATTCAGAAGCAAGGCAAGCGAGTTAGCCGCATCTCATATAAAAACCTCGCTACGTGCTGACCAGCAATTTTCTCCTAAAAGTGAAGAGAATGCATGTGTCTGCGTAACATGGCTAGGGCCCGAAACGGAACAAGGTTTAGCCAACCAGCAGCAAGCTGTCTACAGCACTCGGAAAACACAAAAACGAAGAAACAGACCCACAATACAACACTCCAGGACTGCTAACGAGAAAGCAGATCAGGTGATCACCATCTGAAACACACCGAACACCGATATCCCAAAGACTGGCCTCCGAGAATCCGCGTCTTCGAAGCAGCAGAGGGAGAGAACAATGAAGCCACTCGAGGGCGGCAGTCGGCGAAGCAAAGAAACTCCTACTGACTAGCAAGCTTGTCGCTTGAGCTGTGCTGCACTAGCTAGCTAAGTTTGGAAGCTAAACCGGCTCTGATTCGCGTCAAGTGTGTCAATAAGAAGCGAGAGAGCAATGCGACACAAACAATATTTGCTTGAGAAAGCAGACTATATTGCAGCACAGCAGCAGTAGCAAGAGAGACAGACAAATAGTATACAAAGACAACGAGTTCGCATAGAAGCTTTCACTCATTTCAAGTTCAGCAAAAGCGCAGACTTTATTACAAAGAAGCTGCTCCTTCACAGCGGCACACGAACACATATGACACGTACAGTACACGCACGTACGCAAAAGTTAGCGGCAAACGCGAGAACACATACGTACGTACACGAGAGAGTAAGTGGAGCGAACTCATACGAGTATAAAGCTATGAGAGTTTAGGCAAGTAGCATTAGCGCATTCCTCTTCGTCTGCCCTGCAGTTCGTTCGCGCTATCAGTGCTGTACTATCTCGACCCGATGAACGTCGAGAGAGGATACATGCAAATTCCATTATGCTATAGCGTGCGCTAAAGCGCACCGCTAATTAATTAGAAAAATAGAGCTGCACGCCTATGTACAAGCACTTTTCAATTTCAGTCAAACCTTGCGATCAACGCTGCTCACATGAACGAGCCCCTAAACTTCAAGAGTGCAAAACCCGGACGGCCAGCAACGGTTCCCATTGTAAGTACACGTCGCTAGCTCTTAGCTAATACTCAAAGCAGCAGCGGTAGGAAGAAAAGAGCGCAAAAAAAAGAAAATAAATGTGACTCAGGATTGAGTACAGACACACGACTTCAATCATGTATAGAGTACAAAGCGGAGATCTAACTCTGTAATAACCAAGCGAGCGGACACGAAAAACGTTTCGGCCGACAATCGATAACATGGGCCAGCCTCGCTCGATATAGTAAGCAAGTAGACAAGTGCGCGTTACTCCGAGCTTTTCTATGCGGTCAACGACAGTAAGACGCCTACTAAATCGCGTCAACACACTACAGTCTGCAGTACAGACAGGTCTCCGTACTAAAGAAGCTACAAACACTAGCTGCCAGACGAGCGGTGGGATCGCGGAAAATATTACGCACAACGACACACGCTAAACGACATGCAACCAACGTACCAGCTAATACACTAAGCGAAAGCCGCGAGCGAGCCAGGCTAGCATATCGTTTCGCCGCTCTTACTTTTGAAATCACGCCACCCTGCAGCAGGACGACCAGAAGAGGTCCGAGTGGGTTGTGATAGCTCAGAGGCACCGTTAGCGCATAACGTAACAAAGAATACCGAAGAATTCAAAGCTAAATGAACAGACTCCACCAGGTTCTAGGCATTCAAAAGAAAGTCAATGCGAAACTACAGCGTGGACTATCGAGCTAGTGAGCAGAAGAGCCGCCGTTGCTACTACACATGCAGACGATTGAACTACAAACGATAGCCGGCCGAGGTGCGTAATAGCTACGTAACTTTTCCGTGCGCGAAAACGGACGCAAACACGTCGAAGACGACGGCAAACAGATAGAAAGACTGAGCAGGTGCAGCGACACGAACGGTGCGTATCACGTTGCTGCACGACCTCTTGTTAGTGCGACGAGCAAGCAACGCGACTGCAAAATTCGAAAAGCCAAGCACTACACGTACATAACATATGTTCAGCTATGCATACTATGTACATAACACATGCGTGTACTTATGCCGACGATTTCAGCGCAGCACACATACGTAAAGCGCATCGCCTCGTTGCATTACGCAATTATTAGCTGCCACTACTAGCAACAAAAGCAAATGAAGCAGGGCAATCTGCGTGCAAGCGGAGAGATTTTCGCCTAGCAGCCGCCACATCAATTGGAAGCTAACTGCGTGCCGGAACGAGTCCAAACCACTTTTTCGCCAGCTCACACGAATAAGGAGGTTCGACGCCAGAGAGCGAGAGACAGCCACACGCATATAACATATTTATAAGCTAATATAACACAACACATATGTTCTGCTGCGTATGACGTCGTCGAGACGTTAGTAAACACCTCGAAGACAGCTGCAGCTGACTAGAGTGGCCATAAAATGGCCACATCCACAGATGAGCTCCATAGCCTTCACCACCCGCCGCGAAGAAAACTAGCTAGCTCCTACAGAGTGAACGGAAGTGCAGCCGAGAAGTGAGTAAGTGCGAGTGAAGTGACGACAAGCTCGAGCAGTTGCAAACGAAAAAAGCTAAAACCGAAAACTCGCCTCTCGAGAAAGAGAAAAAACAAACCAAAACTCGCTTCGGACAGACCACGAAAAAGCAGAAGAAAAAAGTGGAATGAAACCAACGTGCAAGCAACTGAAGCGAATAACTTTTGAGACAATCTACAGACATAAAATACAGAGACCATCGAACAATCGTAGGGTAGCTTCTCCCTACAAATTTGGTAAACGAGGCAGTGCGCAGTGCGGAGTGGACAGGAATGCTTGTTTCTCGTAGCTAGCCAAAACTTCAAGACAATCTCTCGTGTCGCCGAACAAAGTGAAGTTCAAAGCACGCCTATCGCCACTCCCGCTCGCGCATATACTGGCAACGCGTACTGTACGTGTACGCACTAACGAAAATACTGGCTCCAATGGAGTACGAACGACTATCACCGCTGCATACCAGACGCTTGTCGAAGAACGCGAAACAGCTCTCAGCTAACAGCGACTGAGTGACGCATTAAGACACAATGCATCGCAGCCGCACGAAACGCAATGAACAGTGGCCAGAACGAAACGCCTGCCAAATGTAGAGCCCAAAGGTCAACCTCTCCCGACGAGTCCAACGTCAGACAACGTAACATCCAAACTGCGCGCACACAAGCAAACGCCATGCACAAATAAACCTCTCATGTGCAAAGATAATAGACGTGTAGATAAAACTCGCACAATAAATATAATCTCGCCGAAAACGCAACTTCAAGCGCCGTTCGTCACTGCAATGCCACCATGTTGTCGCTGATGAAAAAGAGAGCAACAAAGAACGATTCACTGCTCTCGTCGAAGCCCGTCCGGTCGCGACTACTTTTTCACTTCGTTTGTAAGAATTTGGAAAAGTTCTTTATCAGCGAGACATCCGTCGACAAACTCCTTAAGTGTCAGTTCCTTGTCGTTGTTAACATCCATCTTTTCGAAGATCATTTTCGCCCGCTTCCGGGGCGAATCGTCGGCGGATTTTGTCACCTCCGGACCGAGCATTTCATAGATTGCCTAAATTGTACAAACACAAGCTATACACTGTGTTAAACGATCGTTCATTAACCAAGCACGCAGACTGCAACATCGCACTAATACTATGAAAAATGCATCAAGGGCGCCCATACGGGGGAGCCAGGGGAGTCCGCCCCCCAACCAATTGACAAAATAAAAAATTTAAAGTTTTCGGCGGACAAAAAGCGATCAAAATGACTTTTAACAACAAAATTCCTACACAGAGTTATGCACCGCCAAAACTGTTGGCCCCTAACCAAATTTCCTATGAACGTCCAGCGCCTACATTGCCCCACTAATAAGATTCAACCTACTCATTCGCCCACCACATCGTCAGAATACCTCAATAATCTTGACCATCTCTTTTTCATCGATGGTTCCATTTCCGTCGATGTCATACATTCTGAAGGCCCATTCCAACTTCTGCTCGGGCGTTCCGCTCGAGGTAACATTGATGGCGAGTAAAAATTCTTTAAAGTCAATGAAGCCCGAACCGTCCGTGTCGAATGTGCGAAACACGTGTTCGCAAAAGCCTTCGGCTGAGCCAGACGGGAAAAAATCCTTGTACACTTTGATGAACTGATCTTTCGTCAGATGGCCTTTCGGGCAGTCTTGCTGAAAAAGAAAAGAAAATAAACACATAAACAATATGCTCGCGCAAATAGCTACAAACGCATCCACAGGCTCTTTTACGTTGTTGCTAATTGTAGTAGTTACTAATGTGCAATCTGTGGATTGCCGCAAGCTAAATGCCTACGAACATTGCCAACACATGCCTAACATTTCGTTTAGCGCGCAAGCCAAAAAACCATCTCTGTGCAGTGTCAGAAAATCGTCTGCACGCAGTCGTACAACTTGGCAGTTTGCAGAGCGATAAAACTCGATTTTCTCACACTGCACAGAGATGGTTTTTTTGGCTTGCGTGCAAAACAAAATGTTAGTTATACAATAACAATAATTATACATTAAGTATAACACATACAGACTAAGCTAACCTAACTAGCTAACTACACCCACACGTACCACGAATCCTTTGTACCACTCCTTAATCTGTTCTTCAGTAAACGCCGTATTGGTCTTAAGGAAATCGAGATCCTCCTTCGACAACTTCGGTTTGCTGCTCTTGATACCCATACTCTTGCAGCGAATATCAATTCGTATACAGTTCAACAATCTAGTTCACTCCTCAAGCGCGTCCGACGTGCGCGAACGAAGCTCGAACACTCAAATAAAGTGTCAAAACCAGTCCCACTCGATCGATCCAGAGAACAAATCAGAGAACGTCGAGATAAGATGCAAGAACAAAACACTTTTCGCCTCTTCGTACAAAGAATAGTCGTTTAGCGTTCCCGACTCAGACGCGTCAGCAGGAAGAAGCAGTAAAAGCAACTCCGTCGGTGATCATCAGCGATAACTCTTCCTAAAAGACCAAACAGATAGCTAAGTCTCGGACGTGCCTTCAACCACGCACCACTGTACAAATACAAAACCGGTGTACACTGATGCATGTAATCGGGAACAATGGATATAGGCGCCCGAGGGAACAACGCTTCACTGATAGCTGCACGCGCGCGGACAAGCGATAGATGTGCGCCGAAGCGAGACGTTAGCCAGCGACGCGATATGGATGACGCAGTTAACATCAGCAAACGACATCATGCTACTCAACAATGCCATGCATCTACTCGTGCACAGCGGACAGGCTCGAGAGAGTTCGCGTGCCAAGGAAACAGAGAATCGTGAGCAACCAACTACAACGGACGGACAGAGAGGAAGCCGCTCTCCGCTCTTTTCTAGCACCGACGGTACCTCGTTGGTTTCCGTCACACCCAAAAGCTGGTGAGTGTTCAAGGCTCAGGCACGACACAATAAAAGGCATGCAAAGCGGGCTCCAAATCAAAAAAGACCCCAAAACCCAAAATCCACGCATAACTAAACCGAGCCGGAGCCTTAAATTTCTAAAGCTAGCACACAAGCCGAGCCCGACCTCAACCAACACCACATGATTAAAGTAGCGTAAACGTTATCCACACTTGAGCGAAGACGGCAGAACTGAATAATACGTTTGTTAACGCCAAGAAAAAAAAGAGAAAAACCTGCGCGCAGGCTGGAGGGTGTGAAAATACCATGATACTATAGCGACGAGAAACTCAAAACGCCCACACGCGAGTACACCTACAACACGCAACCTGGCTGCCGCACACGTAGCTGACGCTGCTTCGCATTGCATAATCGCATCCCATGTAAAAACGTTTGCACTGCATGCAGAGAGCAGGCTCACTCTACGTACACAGTTCTTCGCAGTCGAGCCGACACCGCAGACAGCACGACGCTACGAACGAGAGACGTAGAATATCAATAAAACGCAACCTATTAAGCATACACATATGATTCGTCCATCTGGCCATCGTCCTGTCCAATCATCGAGAACGATGAGGAATAGAAACTTGAGTGCACAGCCGAGAGTGGCGCACAAACACCAATTGAACAATCGCAAAAGAT
>JAQGBB010001700.1:0-12676 GCA_034691745.1 Prismatolaimus dolichurus | reverse complement strand
GGCGGCTACGCGAAGGGCTACTCCACCTATGCGTTCCTTCCTCCCGGCTTCATCGCCGCCGATCCGAACATCGGCGTCAAGCCAGCGACCGTCTTCGGGCTCAACGTTGATCCGGCCGGACCCTACTTTATCGATCCGGCTGCTGGCTACCTCCAAGCTCTGCAGAACTACAACGGGCCGCTGTGATATCCGCCCGAGCTACTCGACATTCAGGGATCCGCTCCGTGCATCTCGAACTTTATTCAAACACATACGAATGCAAATCCGTCGAATCCGACGAATCTGAACACGCTCGAAGGATCGCACATTTATGGACCACGATTGCAGAAGTTGGCTCTCCGAATGAAGTTTTTGCATGTATAGCGCTCTCTTGTATTTCAATGACACGTCCTATTACATACTAGCGCCAAATGGAAAACGTATTAATTTGTTCTGCTACTATTCAAATGGCGTAAATGATTTGCGTTAGTTTTTTGTAAAATATTATTTTTTTTTGTCGGAGGCAATAATTTTACATTTTCCTTCATTACACATTACAAAGATAGAGTGGATAGGAAGTGAAGGAGAACATTGCGTTTGCGGTCTATGATGCGGAAATATTACGCTTCAAATGTAGTGGTTGTGCCGTCACTTGGCGCCGGCAAACTTTTGCTTCGCCAGTCAGCGAAACAGCTTGACGGTTTTTCCCGTCGGTGACTCCAGCAACTAGCAGAGCCACTGTGTCGCCGGTAGTGGAACGACGCTTATTTTGCACGAGGCACCTTTGTCGTTTCTCCTCCTTCAGCGTCTCCTCTTCCTGGAGTTTGCTGAAGCTTCGCGCAAACGCCTCGACGATGAGCGAGACTGGCAACGCAATCATAACGACGCCAAACGTTGCCGCAATCGAGGCGATAGTGCGGCCTTGACTGCTCGATGGGCTGATATCACCGTAGCTAATAGAAGCAGAAAATATTATGATGAGGACCAGAGGTGTCCACGGCCGGAATGTTTCGGCCCGGCCCGTAGCGTTTTGCGGTCGGCCCGGTCCGTGGAATTTTTCCCGACCCTCGGCCCCTCACGGTCCGGCCCGTGAAAATTTTTCCAGCGGTTGGTCCGGCCCGTGAAGCTTTTGGTTTCCTAATCGCGCGAAGCGAGCGGAAAAATTTTGAGTTTTATGAAAAATTAATAGTGAAAAACCTGCCGCGAGCGAAGCGAGTGGACGAAATTTAAGAAATAATCTCGACTTTTCGACTTTTGAAATGCAACTTTTCCTTCGCCCCGGTCTGGGCCTGCCCGCAACATTTTCTGCGGTCTCAGCCCGGCCCACGAGCCGGGCCGGGACGAAGTCGGCCCGTGGACATCTCTGATGAAAACACTAATTTAATATGATTAACAGCTAATTAAAATACAAAATCTAAATAATATCCACAAGTTAATTCGATCAAATTATTAAAAATTAAACTATTGAAATAAAGAAATTTTTACTAACATTTTTAGAGAATTTAAAATTATACTAGTAGTAAAATAACTGTTAATAAATTAATTTATCTTAATTTTTTAAAAGCTAATAATTTCCTATAAAATGATGCAATCAGTGTGTAGTAATATTCCACCTATTCACACACCCGACAGTCGTCAGCGTTATCGCCGCCCAATATAGCGCTACGGGAATCGTCGTAAACGGCGTGCCCGGCTCATCCAATTCGGCGAAGTAGATCAAAGTCGCGAAGAAAAGGTCGAGCAAAGCGAGAACCATGACAAGAAGCACGAGTTCACGCCAAATCCGCAACACCGTACGCAGCATAAACTGCAGGCCTACCGAGTAGCGAACGATCTTTAGCACGCGGAGAACGCGAAAAATCTTCAGCATTTTCAATATGCGAACGACGACAAACGGCAGAACGATCGCGCCTCCGTCCGATGCCGCAATGTTCTCCACGATGACGTGAGTGCCGACTTCGATATAAAAAGGTAAAATTGCGAGAAGATCAATGATCGCCACCGTGGAGCAAGCGTATTCGAGCGCCACGGGTGCAGCAAAGAGCCGAAATAGATATTCCAGCGTAAACCACGCGGTGCACGTGAAGTCGACGACGTCAAGTGCTAAATTTTGATCTGTTTCGTTTGTCACTTCGCGAACGGCTTGCATTGATGGAAGGGATGAGAGGATAACGCACGCAATCGACGAGGCTACGAACGCTGCTGACGTGATAAGAAATATCTGTAATTCAATGGATACAATAGTCGTTGTTGAAGCTCACACAATCCAGAAAGCAAGTAGAGAACAAACAAGAAATATATAAAAACAAAAATAAAATAAATAATAAAAATAAATAAAATTGAGCTTTTCATACCATCGCAGCTATCGATGACGATGGAACTTCCATAATCTTCCATATTGTCTTTCGCACCGGCGCACATCTTTGTCCCTCAAATGGACATTGGTGTTCTGTTTCGTCAAGCGTATCACTAGCAGGCGAATCTTTCAAAGTCCCATTGCTGTTCTCTGCGTTTATTTTTCGCACGCAACAGAATGAGAGGAACTCTTGCGGAATTCTCCAAAACTTCAACTCCTCCAGAAACGCCTGCGGGCATACTGACATCGGAACATGAAGCGAATCAGTGCGATAGAAGTTAAGAATTGGTTCGAAGAGCGCCGGAGATCGATCAAACGCCATTGTTCCCGCTGCTGTGCCTGAGTCTGTGTCGGTTGAGTGAAGTAGGGGACCGTCTCGATAGTACTCTAACTCGACAGAATTCACTTCGTGCTCCTGCTGCTTCCTGATAAGCACACCGAGCAGGGTTTCCGGATATTTTAGCAGAGCATTTCGGTGGATCGTAAACATGCCTCCACCAACGATCAAGCTTTGCAACGCGTTATCGGCGTGCGCCATAGCTCGAGGATAAAGAATATTTCTAAAATTGAAAGTTCATTCAAAATTTTGCATGCCAGATGTCGGGACTTTCTACACGCTACTGCAACGGAAGCTGATACAAGAACGACCACGCGTTGAAACTAAGTTAGAATCATCGTGGTCTCCAACCAACCGCGGAGCAAACGGTGGGGAGATGGAAATTCCCCCTGTCGGCCGGACGACCGGGAAAATGACAAGAGGCACCCTCACCAAAACGTCAGTCAGCGAAAATCGAGGAAAAGTGTCAAAATGCAACGGAAATCAACGTTTTCAGAATTTTTTTTTCTAAAAATCTCCTTAAAAACTACTAAAAAGCTAAGCCGTGAAAAAAACGTTCAAAATTAATGGAGATAGACGCTTCCAAACGTGCGTTTTTCAAAATTTTCCGGGTTTATACTTAGAGCGCCCGTTTCTGGGTGACTCTGCCCCTAGAACCCCTGCCGGGGTGCTCCTTCCCCTGGACCTCCCACCGGATGGCTTTGCTGGTGGTGTCAAGCTGGTGTCTTTCTCCTTGTCGAAAAATCCTGGCTCCGCGGTTGTCTCTACCCGCTGGCTTACAAAGCAAGGAAGATGCAAATTTTTTGGTATAAATAAAAGTAGCAGTTTTTTAGGGTAATATCTTAACATTTTAGAAAGGGTCAGACTTCCAGGTCAGCGGTTGTGTTTTTCCGGGCGACTTTTGACTTTAGAATTTTCGGACGGGTCGAAAAAATTTCTTTTCCGATCTTTTTCTTTACCGAGACGAGTTGGAAAGGAAATTTTTCCGTTTCGTCCTAACCCCCAAAACGATACTATATTTAGGTTTTTTTGCTGTTGTCGCTGCTTGAGGACTGCTGCAAAGGCAAAAACAACAAGTTGAATGCAGCTCATGTAGCTTAGCGCTAGTTTAGAAATCCTATGCTCGCGAAACCCCTATCTCTAGCCTCAAAATTCAAAGTGTTTTGCAAGTATGAAACAAAAAAAAATGGAAACCTATTTTTTTCCGTTTCCGACTGGAGCGAAAAATTTCTTTTCTGATTTTTCCTATCCGGCAGAGTTGGAAAAGTTCTCCACTTTCGCTTTCCGGCAAAAACCTAGAAAACTGAAAAAATTTTCTTTCCGTTTTTTTTCGGAAAAACACTAGTCAGCGGTAATAAAAGGTTAAGTCAGGTGGCTGAAAGTACTGCAAGAAATTTTAAAAACAAACGTTTTATTTCTGCATTTTTCATTTTTTGCTGCGTTTCATCCAGCGATTTAGGTTGGTAAGGTTGCATTTAGGCAACGTTTAGAATTGGGAACATTTTTTCGTGTTGGCTACGATAACCCCTTTCGAAAAAGAGTTCTTTGCAAATGTGCAGACCGCTAGCCGTGGGCTCAAAGCTTTTAAACCCGTCTTGGAAGTTCCTGCCGCCACGCAAAGCAGTTGTGAAGGTGCTGAAATTCGAGTTGTAAAGCCTTTGAGCTATGCAGATTTAAAAGTACGTACGTGATGATAGCGCGTCCACAAGGGTTTTTGAAAGCTTCCTAAAGCGAAGCTTTTGGTATCGCTTCGGCAGGTCGATTTTATGTTTTCCTAATCAAGTTTTATAACAAAAAGTTTTGGGAAAGTTTTAGCAGCTGCTATCACAAAGTCCTTTTCGCGTTCCTTCGAATCGATGTGCATTTGCCCCAAAAGGACATTTTCAAGAGAGCGAGTGCTTGGCCCAAAAATCCAGGTGCTTAGTTACCTTGGAGGGGGTTGTCCATACCTTGGTTACGCAGTCAACTTTTTGGGAATAGGAAATAAATCTTTCCACGATGAGATTGCGTGTTAGAAACAGCCTACAGCAAACCAATGCAAATGTAAAGGAGCCAAAAATCCAAAGCCTAATTGCTAACGCAAAGGGAGACGTATTGCAAAAATGGCCTTGGCTAAAAAACGTCTGCGTGCACGCATTCTCGGGATATTATACAAACACTTTTTACGCTTTTTCCTTCGCTTTTCGTTAGCTGGAAAAAGCGTTCTATTTTTCATAGGTGAGACACCGGGCAAGATATATGCCGAGAGATAGCGAAGGCGTCAGAACCTTTCCTGAAAATAATCGCGTTCTTTCTTTCGGAAAATTTCCACGAAAAGGCCTATTTTCAGTGAGCTGCTTTGTCCGCGTTCAAGCAAGTGGGTCATATTTCGTTCGTTTAGGAGTGGGACCAAAGCTCAGGCGCCTGCTACTGGCGTTACGTCCGGCGAGCAAACAAGCGCGAGCGATACGTTAGCGCGAATTGTGATATGTTAGGAGGAGAGAAATGGTCATAATGGTTTCTTAGTTTGGGGCAAAATAGCCTCGCCATTGCAATACCCTAAAACTATTAAGCCGAAGAAACATAAATTATTCAGCTCAGAAAAAGTAAACACCTGACATTGACTGCAAAGAAATATCGTCGCATCATTTTTGAAAACACACAAAAACGATCAATTATCATATTATAAATTAAAAAATATTTTAAAATTAAAATCGCGTACATTTGAACAATTCTGCGCAACCGCGGCATGTTTCGAAAGGCGCAGCTAGATTGTGCGCGAAGAGCAGTGTCATATCTGAGCAGAGTGCGCTGAAAAGTATCACTTTATTATCGCCGCCGTGAAAGTTCACCAGAAGTCCTTGAAAACCAGCGCTGCAGTCTTCATTTTGACAAGCTGTCCGATAAGTTTCAACAACGAGCGACCGCTCTCCAAAACGCTGCTGCTGTAGGCCACAAGCTGAAGCAGCTCGGTAAACAGAGACGTAGAAGAGCCCTCGAGCAATGACGCGTGTTTGTTTTGGTTCTTCGAAAACATCAACGAAACGAGATATTAGCTTATAGTCACAGGAATGCCTCGCGTGTCTTTAGCGAAGCTATTTTCATACGTTCCTAGCCAAGAGACACCAGCGGAAATCGAGATAACGCATATAAACCCAGTCGAATTTATCGAGGCTGAGTTCGCCAGTGGACCTAAAGACCACCCATTAGATTGTACAATTTAAAGACTTGAAATGTATATTTTCTCGATTTTCGGAGTGTTGGATAGCTGCCCACCAACATCAGCGCACTCAACGTTTTAATGAGGAAAAAGCTTCACGCGACACAAAGCAAATTGGAGTACTCTTACCTAAGTAAACACGGGAGAAACGTTTAACAGACTTTTGTCGAGAAAAGACGCAAAACCAACTGCTATTTTCAGGCGTCCAATAGGTTGAACAGAGGAAGCGCTGTGCAAACGTGAGACTTTCGCACAAAATTTCTCTCAGCGCTGAGTTGCCGAAAACGGCGTCTAAAAATACGCGCCCTAAAGTTCTTGGCTTTCTTAGAGATCACGTAATGATGATAGCAGCAGCGTAGCGTCCGGTCGAAATTTAAATAAAAACGCTACGTGCGCTCCACCGAATGGCAAGCGCAGCCTGAGCATTCGATTAGCGGGCGGTTTTTATAAAAGCGTCCAGAAAAAGTCGACAGGAAACACGGAGGCTATCGATAGCAATGGGAGAGTATAAACTTTCAACAATAGAACATTGCGTAACGTCTAGCCACGCGCCTTCCGTTTTCATGTAGGACAACGTATGCAGTCTAAACAAGGCGACTCCTGTCTACTTTTGACGAACCCTTTCGCAGTTTGTTTTTATAGATTTCATTAAAATTTAAGTCTAAAAACAACGCAAAAAAGACGCGAAAAGTAACGTCGCTTGCGACTGGGAGGTTTCAAACGCCGAGTGGTCTCAACCGAGGATTATTCTAGCTGCAAACGACCGAAGTCTAGCTGACAAAAGACGCTTTATCGAATGGGACGAATCCTCGTGCAAGAAAAGATTGCGTGTCACATAGACCAGAGCTAGTCAAACTTTTCGGGTCTAGGATCAATTTTTACCCTGCGACCTCTGTCGGGGCCAAGCATACCAACAAAAATTAGCACACCAAGCATAACACATGTTAATTAGTTTGCAAATTTTTTCGGCCTTCAGAAAAATTTTTATGTTTTGTAAAACAAATTGTTATAATATGCCGCGAGCAAAGCGAGCGGCGAAATTTTTTTGATTTTTCAGGTCGGGAGAGAAGAGATCTTGTGGCCGCTTGGGGCCAAGCGCAAGGCCTCTCGGGCCAAATTTGGCCCCGGGGGCCGAGTTTGATTAGCCCGGATAGAGACGTTCTGAAGTATTGTCGGTGGGTGTGCGCTTTATGACGTCAATTCTGGACGTCTGTTTTCCAGAACTTTAGCTATAAAGCTTATTGGTAGCAAGCGAAGGATGACTTTTAGCTTTATGTTATGCTTAAAATGATGTGGCTGTATCGTGACTCGGAGCTGGCAAACATTTGCTTCGTTTGCCAGCGAACGCAACTTGACGACTTTTCCCGTCGGCGACTCCGTCAGCCAGCAGAGCCGCTATTTCGCCGCTAGCTGTACGCCGCCTATTCTGCACGAAGCACCGTAGTCGCTTCTTCTCCTTCAGCGTCTCCTCTTCCTGGAGTTTGCGGAAGCTTCGCGAGAACGCCTCAACGATGATCGAGACTGGCAACGCGAGCATGACGACACCAAACGTTGCCGCAATAGAGGCGATAGCGCGGCCTTGAAGGCTCGATGGGGTGATATCGCCGTATCTACATAATGCAGTTTATTAAGAGTAAAAAATTCTGCACTAAAATATAAATAACTTTTTGCAATAATAAAAATGAGTATAAACACTAATATTATATTTATTATTTTGAAATTGTTTATTTCTACTATTATTGAAAAACTAAACTGTCATATAATTAGAATAAAAACTTTTATTAGTCAATAAAGTATTGTTAGAATCGGCATACTCAGTTATTTTAAAAATTATAAAAATTGTAAAAATCATAAGATATTAAAATATAGATGTTGAAAAAAGGTTTGTATTTAAAAAATTGAAAAAATTATAAAAGCATATTGTCAATTATAAAAATTACTTTTTAAACTAACAGATTGTCAATCAAAATTGAGCAAGCTTTATTATTTTAATTGAAGCAAATTTAATTGATGAAATTTAATTTTTCTTTAATTTGAACAATCGAAATTAAAAGCGGCAATGTTGATCGTTCTGCTATATTTTCAAACATGCTCGTACGACGCATACCCGATAGTCGTTAACGTTATCGAGGCCCAATATAGAGCTACGGGAATTGTCGAAAACGGCGTCCCCGGCTCATCCAACTCCGCGAAGTAAATGAGAGTCGCAAAAAACAAATCGAGAACGGCGAGAACGGTGACGAGAAGCACGAGTTCGCGCCAAATCCGCAACACCGTACGCAGCATAAACTGCAAGCCAGCTGAATAGCGAACGATCTTCAGCACGCGGAGCACGCGAAAAATCTGCAGCAGCTTCAGTATGCGAACGACAACGAACGGCAGAACGATCGCGCCTCCGTCCGATGCCGCAATGTTCTCCACGATGACGTGAGTGCCGACTTCGATATAAAAAGGTAAAATTGCGAGAAGATCAATGATCGCCACCGTGGAGCAAGCGTATTCGAGCGCCACGGGTGCAGCAAAGAGCCGAAATAGATATTCCAGCGTAAACCACGCGGTGCACGTGAAGTCGACGACGTCAAGTGCTAAATTTTGATCTGTTTCGTTTGTCACTTCGCGAACGGCTTGCATTGATGGAAGGGATGAGAGGATAACGCACGCAATCGACGAGGCTACGAACGCTGCTGACGTGATAAGAAATATCTGTAATTCAATGGATACAATAGTCGTTGTTGAAGCTCACACAATCCAGAAAGCAAGTAGAGAACAAACAAGAAATATATAAAAACAAAAATAAAATAAATAATAAAAATAAATAAAATTGAGCTTTTCATACCATCGCAGCTATCGATGACGATGGAACTTCCATAATCTTCCATATTGTCTTTCGCACCGGCGCACATCTTTGTCCCTCAAATGGACATTGGTGTTCTGTTTCGTCAAGCGTATCACTAGCAGGCGAATCTTTCAAAGTCCCATTGCTGTTCTCTGCGTTTATTTTTCGCACGCAACAGAATGAGAGGAACTCTTGCGGAATTCTCCAAAACTTCAACTCCTCCAGAAACGCCTGCGGGCATACTGACATCGGAACATGAAGCGAATCAGTGCGATAGAAGTTAAGAATTGGTTCGAAGAGCGCCGGAGATCGATCAAACGCCATTGTTCCCGCTGCTGTGCCTGAGTCTGTGTCGGTTGAGTGAAGTAGGGGACCGTCTCGATAGTACTCTAACTCGACAGAATTCACTTCGTGCTCCTGCTGCTTCCTGATAAGCACACCGAGCAGGGTTTCTGGATATTTTAGCAGAGCATTTCGGCGGATCGTAAACATGCTTCCACCAACGATCAAGCTTTGCAGCGCGTTATCGGCGTGCGTCATACTTAGACCGACAAACAATTGCCTAAAACAGACCTTAGTCGGTACAATCGAAGATAGTCTGCCGGCAAGAAACAAATTTAGGCCTCAGAGGAAGTGAATTTTTAGCGAAGTTAGCTACCATAACCTGTCGAAACACGTTTCTTTGAGCACAGGTCTTGAAAGTTTCCTTGAAGAAAGTTTCTTTGAGAAAAAATTTCCTTGTGCTTGTAACATTTGTTAGAATACAGAATTTTCGTCTTTTCCCATAGCGCCCAAAGAAATTTTGGCTCTGCCTTCAGTTTCTTCAGAAAAGTTCTCCATTCCTCGCTGAAAAGCTGTTGATATATGAGAGGCGATAAAGCACCACAGCGTTTCCCTGCCGCTTAGCATTGAAAAAACGCACTTTTCCTTTGGAAAATTTTGCTGAAAGAAACGCACTTTTTCAGCGAGTCGCTTTATCTTTTTTTCCATATCTACACAAAGCCGAAGCTCATGTTTCTTCCGTGAATGGCGTTCGTTGGGAGCAAAGGTTGCACAGATCGAATGCGTTTGTTCATGAGAGTACTCCGTAGTGCACGCTCGCAAATGACGCGATCAAACAAACGCTGAATGACACGAAAGCTTGGGGTGAGGAAATAGCAAATAGTTTGGCTACCCAATAGGTTTATCCAGACAAGTGCCAAAAATAGCTGATGCCTTGGACGCGTGATAGCTCGAAACTACAGTTATTACCGAAATAGCTGAGAAAAATGACCACCTGGCATTAATTAGCTTTAAAGCTAAAAGCGTTAGGTTTAAATAAGTTTATAAGAGAATCGATTTTAAAAACAAGCAGAAATTCCTAAAGTCTAATTTAATCGATATAAGTCGAATAAAAAACTTGAAAAGGGCAAAAATCGTCAAAGAATGCAAGACTTGCAACTAAGTTGAGGAAAAATTCTCATAACTTTGAAAATTTTAGATGTGCAAAACTTGCAAAATTTTCGCAGAGGAAAAATCCGAAAATGTCAGTAAAAATTTTGCTGTGCCGTGTGAGAGATCATACCATCATTTTGACATGATGGCTTCAAAAATTGACCGCTTCCGGATGTTGGTCCGTCGGCGACCCTGTTGAGCACCAGAGAGAATGAGTGCCCAAGTGTGTGGTGAATGGTGGCCACTTCAGATTCTGAGTGATGTTTATTTCAGAGTCTACTTGAGTGTTGGCGAACAAGAGGCGCTTTTCCAGACTGCCCAAAATCCAACCCAACCCAAATCCCAATTGAAATCCAACCCATGCCCCTTTAAATCCTTGAAATTCACTATTTTGATGGTTGCAAAGTGCTATACCGCACAGAATTTCACGCTGAATCAGAATCTGAAAGAATTTTTCACTGACGCGGACGTTCGAAGAAATTTGCTTCTAAAATTTTAAAGTGTCTGCGATGAAAATTGGTTTTGTAAGCTAACTCACTTATGCTTGATATTTGAGGTGAAAAATTCTTTCAGATTCGGATTCGGCGTAAAATTCAGCATGGGGTACAACTTTTCAGCTCTTAAAATGGTGAATTTCAAGCGTCGAAAAGGGCTCGGTTTGGATTTTATTTTCAGGCTGGGTTTGGTTGGATTTTACGCGCGTGTTTCGCTGGTCGACGAAAAGTGAAACAAAAGCTGCCGAAGCAACGGCGGAGCTAGGATTTTTTACAGCAGGGAAAGGAGCCCCCTAGAAACGAGGAACCGGAGGTATAACCCACGGAAAATTTTTGAAAAATACGCATGTGAAAACGACTATCTCCGTTGCTTTTTTACCTTTTTTCGCTCAATTTCTATTTTTTCCTTGATCCTCAAAATTTTTCTCCTTTCATCGACTTTTTTTACCGGGGTAACCCCGTTCCCCCTTGCCTCCACTGTTGTGCAGGGGTTTTGACCTTGTTTGAAAGAGAGAGAGAGTCGACATGACCAGCCTGCGTGAGGTTTCTTCTGCCCTCGCCTGTGAACTTTCCTTTTCAGATCTTCCCTCCCGAAAACAAGGCACGCCCGAAAAGAAACGATCTGGATTACTTTCCCTGTAGATCTACTTGCACATACGAAAAGATTTTTTTCATAAATCGTATACGCTTCGACAAGTGCTACTGTACGTAGCAGCAGCTGCAAGAAACAGCTGCTACAATGAAATTTAACGTAATCTAAAAATCTATTTAGTCATTTTTTAATTTATTTATTAGCAATTAGTTTACCGAAAAATTATTAAAACTAAATCTTATTATCAAAATTTTATTTTCAGCGATTTACATCTAAAAGTACATTTAGCTGGCGGCGTGTTCACTATTCCTGGATTATCGATTTTTCTTTTCAAAAGGATATTGCTACGTAAAACTGACCGAAATGTCAAGCAGTCGCACTTTTGCTGCGCAAATCAGCAACGGCTCTCGAAAATGCTGTCGTCGTCCACGTAAACAAAGACGTCAAAAGGCCTCGAGGAGCAAATGGCGTATGTTTGTTTTGGATTCCTCGATAGACTAAACGAAACGAGATATTAGCAAAGCTGGAATGCGCATTCGCAGGGTGGTATAAAGACCATAGAAAAACGGGTTTGAGATCATTTCCTCTCCTTTTAGCCCCCCGCCCCCGACAGCGCAAAAATAGGGCTAGCTTAAAGTGAAATATTCCAAAAGTTTCCCAAGCATTTTCCAGAAATTATGACATCGTGAAGTGGTTTTTGCCTCTTTTTGCACCTCAAATAAATCGCGCATCCGAAGTGCCCGAACTTGATGAAGACGAAAAAAATTCAGAGAATGCCGAGTAAATTGGAGTACTCCTAAGTAAACACAGGAGTGAAACGTTTAAAAGGCTTTTCCTAGGAAAAGACGCTAAACCAACTGCCATTTTCAATCTTCTTTAGGCCGGCCGGAAGACGCGAGTGTGACGTCGCGCTCTGCCAACATCAGTTACGATGTCAGCCGTGACAGCTGCATTAAAATTTTTCGCGACGATACTCTGCGGTCTCGCAAGAAAATGTCGCCATGCGGCATAGATTCACGCCCTATTGCGTTTTTCGGCTACCGGAGATCACGCAATGATCATATCGAGAGTGCAGCGCTTCCGGAAGGAAAAAGCGCTCACTGCTTCGCATAAGCTACTCGTAGATTAAAGACGAGTGCGGCAACAGAAAAAAACTGGCGCTAGCAACCGACGAAGGTAGCAAAGACAATCTTTATTAGATTACGACGACCACTTTTTAGACGGAGCACTTTTTTGAATCCACTAAAATTTATCTGCATAAGAGCGAAAGCAGCAAAAAAGCAATATCGTTTTTTACTGCATCCTGCCTGGAGCTCGAAGGGCGTAAGCAAAAGGATAGCTAACTGTTCGGACAAAAATCTCCCCCTCCTCTCCCCTCGAAAAATCGAAAGTTAGCGGACGTCCAGAGGATCATAGTGCACTATGTTCCAGACGGTTTGGTGGAACACC
>JAQGBB010001699.1:0-12677 GCA_034691745.1 Prismatolaimus dolichurus | reverse complement strand
AAAAATTTCGCGATTTTCTTCTCTGCTTTTGCTTTCCCTTGATCACTTTTCCTGTTCTTTATTTCAGCCGGGCCGCTACGTGGTTTTGGCTCATTTTTTAGCCGATGGCCCTTTTGGCCGCTTCAAGTCAAGCTTTGGCCACTTGTGGCTAGTCCCTGCACTAGTCCTATGGACATCAAGCAGAACGCAAGCTGTTTGCAACACGACGGTTAGGTTCAGTTGCACTGTCTTAAGATGAAACAAAACGCTACACCGTAGAATAGGTTCCTCGCAAGTTCAATTCCACACAACAAGAGCGACAAGAAGAAACAAGAAGGCTTTAGGTGAGTGGGCCGAACCGGAGAAATGTTTTGAAACTTGAAGGAAAATTTCTTTTGACCACTCAGGAAAATAACTGATAAAAACTGACAAAAACTGATGGTTTCAAAAGAACTGATAAAAACTGAAAAAACTGATAAAAACTGGTAGTACGAACCCTGCAGAAAGGTTCACCGACTTCGGAAATGTCAGACGATAAAAACAATCGTTTAATCGCTGTGAGCTTTTAAACCTTTTTTGAGAGGAGCGGGCAGGGGTTGCCGCAGGTTAGAAAGGATGATGCAAAATGCCGAAACAGTGAGTCTAGTAGAGGGGGTCCGGGGCATTGCCCTTCGGAAATTCGGTTTGCCATCCTCAGAATTTCGGACGAAAAAATAATCAGAATGAGCGCTTTGAATGCGAATAGTGCCTACATTTTGCGCCAGCTTCGATCTGCGCCAAATGTATAACTTTTGCTTGAATTTTATCAAAAACGCGTCGAAGTTTCGCGCCTCGCTTCGCGAAAAACTAGGAACTTTTCGCTGCGAAAAATGCTAGTACCCAGGACAAGAATCTTTTGACACCCTTGCTGACCCCCGGACTTGGCGTTTTCCACCTCGGAGAACATTCGTACTTGCGGAAATAAAAAGTTTGTCTCAATTTGTCCTCGTCTTCTCTCCGAACAACTTCGACAAAATCGAAAGACGGAAGTCACAGCGCCTGCAGCGATGCACTTACTGAACGCGAGTTCAGGCACTTTCAGAATAACGGTCTGGCGCAGCAAAACGGCAATAATTTCAGACTCCCCTATCATCACCTCTAACAGTGAAAAGGAAACTCGCTAAGTGAAAAGGCGCCAAATTTCACAAGGTTGGACGTGTAATATTCCCGACAGATTATGCGAAATGAACGAGATGCGTTCTCCCCCGTAAATACTGAGGTTCCAACTGTGCATCTGGAAAACTCAGCATCATACCTACCGTAACCTCCTCAAGCTATCGCTTCGTATAACGTCTCCGGCTGGCAAGAGAATGCAACTTTAGCCATCAGTAGCACACATAGGACAGTCAACGTCAGCACATTTACACGCAGTCAGTGTGTAACTGTGTTACAAACACGCGAACATAACAAATGAGCAAACAATCAATAGCCGAATTTGAACGCAAAAATCGATTGATTCTGCCATGAGATGCGGTGTCAAAACGACGAGACCAGTAAAAGCAGAAAACTGCAGTCCAGAACACAAGTGAAGTAGGTACACAAATGAAGCTCTTTCGCGCTATGTGCGAAGTCACATTTCTCTGCACTCGTCCATAGAATACGCCAACAATACTGTACATCCTGCGGCCACCAACAGCCACGGCAAGTCCCATTTGGAGTTTAAAAAATCGATAAATCTCATACAACTGCTGCCCGCTATACGCGGCATGAGGTCCACTCTTGCGGGTCACGTGACATCGCGCCTCAAGCACAGCCAACCAGGATAGATAGATTTCTTCGTACAAGGTGAGTAAAAAACGCAGATTTTCACTGAAAAATGGACATTTCAACTTTTTTCTACAATTTTAGAAATCATCAAAAAATCTTTGCCAAATAAGATCGCCCATTGCCAACTTTTTTCTTCAAATTTTGCGAATGTTAGAGAATCAATAAAATCTGCAGCAAACAAATTAGCCCCAAAAAATTCAAATTTTAGCCCAAAATTTCTTAATTTTCCACATAAAACTGCCGATCGCCGGCAAAGCGAACGGCGGCCTATCCAACGGAATTGGAAACCTTGTCGGAATCGTCACGTGACGACGAAACCAGCCAATCGGCTTCTTCGGCCACCTTTCTCACCGCACGAGTTTTGCGCCAAATGCGAAAAAGCATAAAATGCACACATATACGAGAGCGAAACATTGTGCGTCCACACGCACGCACGAAGCCCAAGCTACGAACGCAGAGCACACAAAAATAAAACAACTCTCAACAGCAGCAGACAGAGGCACAGTTGGTCAGGAGAAAGAGAAGCTCAGCTTTATCATCCATTCCTCATCATCGCGGCTTCTGCGGCGAGGGCGGAGGTGGTGGCGCCATTCGCGCCTCGACGACGCAACCGTGAATGCGCAACTTTCCAGTGCGCGCAAGTTGGCTAAATAGCTTCCGCACCGCCGCCGGGCTAGTCAACGACACGTGCGCCTCCGTCGTGAGGCTCTTGTTCTTGGGCGGCAAGAGCGCGATGCGGTCGCCCTCTTCAAAGCAATCGATAGCTGCACAAAAAGACAAATCCGTATAAAATTTTAGCCAACCACATTTCGGCAACAAAATCGATAAAAATCAATCGATACACGCACGAAACAGCCAATCATATTCAAGCACAAAAAATCATAAATCCAATGGATAACAAATGAGCCAATCGTATTGGACCATCAAAATAGATAAATGCAATCGACAAGAAGTGAGCCAATCACATTGGAGCAAATAAAAAATGAACAAATGCTAAACAGCTTGAGACCTTGCAGAGCTTTGTTGACCTCTTCCTTGGAGGTATTCGCCGAGACGCCGCTCAAGACGACCGTGAGCGAAAGACGGGCCGCGTCGCTGAGATCGATGTTGTCGCATCGAGCGTCGGCGCCGAGAAAGCCGAGCCGCTGCGTCGTCGGCGACCAGAGCGCCTCGATGGCCGACCACGAATCGAAGCGAACCAACGCGAACGGCCGACCAATCGCAGCGTGCGAAATCGAATACGTCAGCGAAACGACTCTACCGAAAGCTACAAGCCAAACAAAGCAAGACACCGTAAAAGAGCACAAATATCGATAAACGTGTGTAAACGAGAGAGACGTCCTAGAGTGAACAAACAGATACGTACAGTACACACACCACTGAGCTTTTTCGTCAGATCTTCCTTGGTGATCTTGCCCGATTGCCCGCGAATGCCGCCAATGTGCAACTCTGCAACGGGCTTCCAACCTGCGCAAACGCATACTCTATATAAGCAATAAAAACAAAAGAGCACAGTTTCAAAAACCAACAAATCAATAATCGACTTTTCAAAGACAACTTAGCGCCCATACCAGACAGCGCAGCGATGCTGGCGGCCGGAGGCTCAGGCGACGACGACGCACTTTCACTCGATCGCCCATTCGTGATTAGCGACGACACAGCCTCCGATGGTGAAGCGCGCACTCTAGCCTTCTGCGCGTTCTTACTGAGACGAACAACGACGCCCGTCGAGCCGAACAGCTTCTTCGCCGAAGTGCATTTCGCCACAACGCGCTCAACGTGCGCGTCGCTTACGAACGTGATATTGGCACAGTTCAGGCCGCTCTTCTCGTTACGACAAAAGTGAAAGCCGTTCGCCACGATTGGGCCCATACCTGCATCAACAATAATTAACGCATCATACGTACAAAAGAAAAATTCATATTTTACGCAAAATAAAACTCAAAAAAACATTCTTATTATTATTTTTAACTGAGCATAAAAACTAAAAAACCAATGCAAACGTAAAACACCTTAGCTTTATTTTAATATATTATTATTATTTTAAAATTTTTCAGAATACTTTAAATAAAAATCTTTTTTTCACACAAAACTAAAACGTTAAACTTGCGGTATTTTCCTTTAATTACCCTTGAAATAATCGAGAACAGCGTCTTCGCGAATATTGGTCGGAATGCTGTCAACGAAAATCTCATTCTCGGCACACGACGTCGACGCCATCTTGTCCCGAGTGTGTTTCGCCGCCGGGTTCTTCGGTTCTTAAAAATAAAGTAAAAAATCAGCATTAAAATAATATATAAATAAAAAGAACTTTCCAGCGAAGATATCGTCGTCAAGCGCTTTCGCCGCATTCTCACGCGCGCGGATGGCTCTATCGCTCAGGCGTACGGTGACGGCGCCGATGGGTCGACCGAACAGCTCGCGGGAGTTGCAGTAGCCGATCACCCGCTCTGCGTCCGTGTCGCTCGCGAACACCATGTTCATAAAGTTGCACGTACCGTTCGTGTAGACGCCGGCGAAGATGCCGCCAGGAACGATCTTGCCGAGCTCTTTGAAAAAAGATAAATACGAACAGCCAATCAGAATTGAGCAAAAGAAAATCGATAAATACTAAAACTTACAAAACGCCTACGGCCATAAGAGCAGATGCGAGCGCACGCGGCAGGGAGGAAACCGCAACCGGCAAGAGACGGCCATTTATTTTCATACTAATTTTTCCAAAATTTCTGCCTCGCAAAATCTCAAATCTTTTTCCCTTTTTGCACGATAATAGGGGTGGTAGTTGAGGGAGAAAGGCAAAAAATTTGCCCCCTCCCCCGCCCATGGGCCCCTATTTTGCCTGATTTCCGAACGCACCTTAAAAATAGGGTAATTTTAGGGTAAGAGGTAACTTAGGTAATTTTTAGGGTAGTTTTAGGGCACTAGGAGCAATATTTGAGAATAATTTTCACTGAAAAATTTTACCTCTACCAGAAAAAACCTCTTGAGAAAAAAGTTCGTTGGTAGATGGGGGAGGGGCATTTTTGCCACGAGGGGGCCGCCCCAAACTATCAACCCTAACGATAACCATCGCATGGCTTTTTTGCCAACTTTTCATTCCGTGAAAAATTTCGACTCCTTGACGATAAAGGTAAAACTCGATTGAAATGAAATAAAGCCTAACTCACTTGCAAAGTAGGCCTCAGCCTGTGAGGATTTCACGCAAAGTGGAATGCCGACGACGAACACCTCGTTCTCGACGCCTCCCGTCGAAGCGCTCTTTCCGAGCGATCGGCGCGCAGCACCGCTCACTTGAATGCCATTTGCCAAAGTGGCTTCTATGTACAAACAAAATCTTCACACATAAAAACCGGAAAAATTCCAAAACAACCCGCAAAAAATTCTCTCTCCAAACGTGCACACAAAAAGTTCATGTCCCAGCTAAAAAATTGACTAAACCAAATCAAGCAAACTGAAAAAACCTAAATATTAAAAAATCACAAATTAAAAACTAATAAAACAAAACTTGAAAATTTACAAATAAAAAAATTTACACAACAAAAAAATTAAAATTTGCAGAATTTAGCAAATTGAATTATAAAAACTAAAAAATTAAAATCCACAAGAATAGAAAATAGAGCACAAACACGTATGTCGCACCTCGTGCGTTCGCCATAAGACGCGCAATCCTCGCGTCGTCGCTGAGACGCACGGTGCCGCCGTTAAGAAAGTCGAGTTTCTTGACCCCGAGCAAGTAGTTGGTCGTCTCCTCGTCCTCGAAGCGCACGTGCGCAACGTTCGCCGTCGCGCCCGCCTTTAGCACAACACGGAACTCGAAGCCATCGGGCATAATCAGCTCACCGTATTCTGCAAGAGCCAGCAATTATACACTACGCGTACAAGGTCCACAATTTATCACTTAAAAGTATCCATTTCTCATTCTCGATCAAATCATGACACCATACAGTACGCTATTTTCTCAATTTTCAAAACGCGTTTTACAACTAAAAATAAACTACAAACAAATATCGTATTTTAAAAATACGCATCAAGTAATATCTCCAGGCTTCGCGCCAGGCCCTTTAAGCGGCAGGTTGTCTGCCACGTGCGCCCTCGGAAAAAATGAAAAAAAGCACAAAAATGTGCGCCCTGCAAAATTTGTCAAAACTTTTCCCCAAATTGTGTCGCGAGTCGTGCTTGATGCGGGAAGTCGAAATCAACCATCCTGCCACGTGCGCCAAATCCTGGCGCCCACCCTCATATCTGCTACATATAGCTTAAAATTTAACTGAAAACAAAAAATATTAAAAAGTCACAAAAATATAATACAAATGGAAATAAACTAAAATACAAAGCAAAAATAAAATACAGCTAATTTTGTATCACGTTTGAAAAATAAAATATATTTTTTCTATTATCCTTCGCTCGCCAAGGAACGAAAGACCATTGACGCACTTACGGACGAGCTCGTTATAGACCTCGGCGGCAGTCAGATTGCGAGGAATTCCTGTAACGAGGAGCTCGTTCTCAACGCCAGGCTTGAAAAATGGCCGTTTCACGTCTGAAACAACGCACAAAAATGCTCTTTATAATATTAAAACAATCAATATTTTATTTTTACAATAATATTATTATTTTTAAATTACAACCTTTTATTTATTCACTTAATCTATAAGCAAACAGTGCACGATTTTTTAAAGCTAGGCTTTCAGTTCCATCATTTTTTCTCCATATTTTAAGAATATTTTTATTTTTCAAATTTTCTCATTTCTCAAATTTTTCAGATATTTATCATTTTTCAAATACTTATTATACGTACCATAATTTGCCAGCCGTGCGAAAATCGCCTGTTTTGCCGGATCGCTTCGGCGCACAGTGACGAGTTCGGGCGAGAGGCCAAAGAAGCGGATGCCCGCCTTTTTCTCGACCAGTCGATCTGCGGCGGCGACGCTCGCGAAACGAAAGTAGCCAATATTGTAGGGATAGATCTCGGCCGGGACGAGCACCTTCAAGATGACGCTGCTGGATAAAATCTGTCCAAACTCTAATATTATAGAAGAAGAAAAAAACAAAAAATTATTTTCAAGGAAAAAAGATAATTTAACAAATATTATGTATTGAAATAAGAACTCGAAAAAATGAGAATTTATATTCTTTTCTCTCGAACTTACTCTCAAATTCGGCGGCAAACTCCTCTTTTGTGCAAACACGTTTTGGAACGCCACTGATGAAAAATTCGTTCTCAACGCTCATATCGGCGACGCTAGCACTCTTCTTATCAGCAGGATTTTTGGCTGAAAACAAAAAATATCAAAAGGTACAATAAGCAGAAAAATCAAATTCAAAAATAAAAATAAACAAAAAAATGAAAGTTATAACCAACATAAAACTAAATGGCAGTAAAAAATATAAAAATCAAAATCGAAAATGCAGAAAAATACGAAATTTTTATAAAAGCCAAAACAGGCGCAATCCCAGGAATCTCTCACGGGGATGCTAGTCAAAAAAGTCTGGTTCAAAAAATTTTTCCTCTCCTAACTTTCACGGGGGTGCTTAAGCATGGGCGAAGGTAAAAGGGGCTTGGGGGCTCCAGTCCCCCTCCGCCGGAAAAAAATGGCTTGAAAAAACATTTTTGTATCGATTTTGGCTAGTTCGACGAAAAAATTTGGCTTGGCAGCCCCCCTGCCCGCCGACATAACTACGCCCCTGTTAAGCACCCAAGAACCCACTGGAATCGCGCCTGCAAACCTACACCATTTTTAAGCCACTAAACCGGCTGATCTAAGCGCCATATATTTGTCGTATAAAAAGCAAAGATACACAAACACTTTTCAAAGAAAAAGCAACGAACAGACGGTATTTTGAAAGAAAAAAATAAAAACTATATTAAAAGTAAAAATTTTAAAACATTAAACGGATTTCCTAAATAATACAAACGGCCTAAGCCTAATAAATATTTACAAAAAATAAAGAGCACAGTTTATACGTGTAAAAACAAGCCATGCACAAAAATAAAAAAGTAAAAAATTTAACTCAAATAAACGAAATGTAAAAAATGCAATAGCAAGACCTGCTTACCAGGTTTGCGCGCAACGGTCGTCCATTCATCGTCAGCAGCTGTAAATAAACGCATTCGTAGATGAGCAAAAAATCAATCAGTAAATCGATAATTTGCAGGACGGAAACGTACGAAGCGTTGGTGACGCGAGCGCAGCAGATTTTCGCGAGTGGGATGAAGCGCGCGAGCTCGTCGCATCGTCGCCCGCCGCTAGCGTGTATTCATCGATATCGTTTTCGGTTATTCCCAAGAAAAGAGAACAATCGGCATAGACGTGATCTTCCTTGTCACATAGATCGCACGCATTTGCCTTCCCATTAAGCGCGTGCGCACCATTCACTAAAAAAATCGATAAAATGCGAAAATAATCAATAAGCCGTAACAATAAAAAAAAATCAAAAAGCGCAATAAAAATCGATAAAATTATGAAGCAAATTATTGGTTTCCTGAAACGCTTCTTACTATTTGGCATCTTTTGGGGCTTCTTGGGCGACGGCGTTTTAATCTCTTCAACGAACTTCAAGCCAATAGTTCGCCACCGCTTCGTATAATCCGTTGCCGTGGGGTCAAAACAGGTCTCGTTCTCGTTGAAATTCTTGGGCAGCGGTGCTTTAATGTCTGAAATCAGAACAAAGAATTCGTGGAAAAAATCGATAACAAATTCCGCGGTACAAACCTTGAACTGTTACGAATAGTTTGTTTCCGTCTATTAGCATCGATTGCATAACAGTGCACGAGAACTTTCGAGCAACAAATTTGACAAGTTGCTCAAAGATATAAGCGTCTTCGCCCTCGCTGACCGGATCCGGCGTGATGAGATCGAAGACTAGACAAGTTGAGGCAAAGGCCATTCTTGTTTGCAAACCCGCGACGACTGAAGGAAGCTTTGTTGATAAGATCTGTGAAAAAAGTGAAGTTGTCGACGTAGCAAGCAGCTTACACAAGCATTCTAGCTCGAAAAGACGAAAAACGCAACGCAAAGTTAGCGTTTTGTACGGCGAGGCAGATGTTTCAAAATTAATTTTTTTTTAATTTTTGGTACGAGAAAATTTGTTTCAAAAATTTTAAAAAGTTTTGCGAGAATTTTATTTCAAAAAATGGAATAGCGTTTCGCAAAAAATTAAAAAATTTTGTATGTACTTTTTTATTTTTTATTTGTGAAACAAAATTCGTCGTACTTTTTTTTATTTGTGACACAAAGTACGAGGAATTTTGTTTCACAAGTATAAAAAATAAAAAAGTACAAGAAATTTTGTTTCACAAATAAAAAATAAAAAAGTACGAGAAACTTTGTTTCAGAAAAAAATAATAAAAAAATTTTTTGAAACAAAGTTCCTTGTACAAATTTTTTTAATTTGTTTATGAAACGCTATTCCTCAGTTTGAAACAAAAACTTCGCGACAATTTTTTTGTTTTTTATTTTTGAAACAAAGTTTCTCGTACAAAAAAATTAAAAAAATTAAAATTTGAAACATGTGCCTCGCCGTAGTATAGCCGAAACCCTTTCAACGTCATTTTTCTCGAAAATAAGTTGTTGACGCAGCATTTCCCCCAGTAAATCGCGAGCCGCTCGTTCATTGCAAAATTCGCATTCTAGCTCAGAATATAGACAAAAACCGGTTTTCCGGACCACGTCGCTGTTGGTGAAAAATATTTTTCTCATCCAGATGACTTTTCGATCGAATCGAATCAGACAGATTTTAGATCATTTTAAGCAAAAAAATGGTTTTGTGAAAAATTTTAGCTTAGACACCACATCCTCTCAAAAGTGCTTTTTTTGGGAAACAGAGAATCCGGTATATCACGTGTCCCAGAAGTCCCTTACGTTGGCCGGTTTTCTCAAAATTTCAGAGCCTTTTTTCTCCAGACTGGCTGAACATGCAGCGTGCTTCAATACGTCAACATAACGGCCGAATTGTGGCCATTATTTTGGTACACTGGAACCCGATGCATGTTCAGTCTGAAGTCTGAAGAAAACCGGCTCTGAAACTTTGAGAAAACCGGCCAACGTGCAAAGATTTTTGGGACACGTCATAGGTCTCGCGATGTTCCCCTGAATAGGCGCTTTTGTAGCGCTTTCTACGCTTGTTTCGTTAAGCCCAAGATCAATTTTGTGTGCCTCGTGCAACTAGAGAAATTGCAGTGCAACCTTAGCATTTTGGACGATCGGACGTCTAAAAAAATACCAATTTCGACGTCTCCGAAATGCCAAATTTCGACGTCTAAAATAGTTGCAATATATTGAGTTGTATGCGACGCACAGAGTCGATCTTAGTCTTTCCAAAACGGGTTGCTCTGTAAAACTGGTGTTTTAAAGGGAAATAAGTCTCGTGACCAAATAGCCGATTTTGATCAGTGAGAAGGTTGACGGAATTAATAATCTTCCAAACTTGCAATTCGCTTGCTCTTAGTGTCCACGTTGAACATTGTATTTGCAATTTCGATCAAATTTCTTGAAGCTAATATGTTCAGTGAAACGGTGGCTGCGTGGGCCGCCTGGTGTGCTGTTGCTGGTAAGCAAAGGTGCTGTCGGCTGAAAGCAAACGAAATTCATAATGCTGAGAAAGACATCTTCTTAACAAAAGTTAATTTTTCATTTTGAGTGGATTGCGACGGAAAGGGTGGACCTGGAAGGGAATAAAGAAAAATGGACATCTATCATCAAGCAATGAACGATAATTACTTGACAAGAAGAAAAATATTGACGATACGAATATCGGGTTTTTCACATGAAACTCTCAATTTTTTGAGTTCACCGATAGCAAAGGTGAGCCTATGGTAGCGCCATGAACAGAATAAGTTGTGACAGTCTTTATGGTTTGCGTTATTTTATAGTATTCATGATTTACACTAGTGCGCGTAAGGCTTGGGCTGCAGCAACGCCAATCTTCCTACCCAACTTTTCTAGTAGGGAGTTCCATGTGAAAAACCCGATACATTTTTAGGTTGACGAAATGAATATTTTGTGCAGCAAAATTTTTGAGCAGCAGTTCAAAGTTTGAAAAGACGTAAAATGTTGTACTTAAAAATTCTGAATAACGCACGCCCCAAAACGACAACAGCAAATTCTTGAAGCGATTTAAAACTACGTATGTCAGAATCGCAATTATAATCACTTTTTTAGGCCCACTGACGCACGTCAGTCTGCCTATTTCGATCGGCCGTGCGCCTGTATGTGTGTCTGTCTGTCTGTCTGCTTGTGTGCACGAGAACTTTCGATATAAGAAGGCTAGCGGGTTGAGATTTTTTTGAATATACCTTGGGACAAATATAGGTTCAATTCGAAGATGGACCTTGTATGATCGCACTGGAATCCTACACCGCTTTTCGGAAAAATCTTTGGGTATTTCTTTGTCCGGGTTCCGAAAAAAGCTCAATAAATTGTCTAAGATTACGTGTGTTGTATAAATTAAGATGACGTATCCCGAAGATTTCAGGAAAGGTTTGGGGGTTACGGTATTTCCCTTGTACATGTGCTTAAGTAGTTGTACGGTAATGTAATGCGATTCCAACAAAGTGTGGGGTTATCGATCGGTTGTGGCGGAATGTGTGTCGAACGTTGGAGGCCCTACCCTATCCAACTCAACGGAAGGGGTCGTCGTTCAGAGGCAAGCAGCAGTGGAAATTGCTACTCGAGCTGCGAAGTCATCGCTAGAGGGCGGCAGTGGAGCGGAAGTCGCTGCGACACTGACTTCTAGAGTAGAACGCAAAGTTGGACGATACGCTTGTTGCAAAAGAGCAAGAGCTTGGTGTCACAGCGCAATGTTGCGTTAGGAAAAACGCGCATTGGTTGCATCGGCTGCGCGTTACGGAGGAGGATTGCTGATTGGTCGTGCACTGTGTGGAAACGCACGTGAGCGAACGGCGAGCGAGTGCCTTGGAAAATCTCTTCGCGGCCGCCATCTTGGAGCTGTGCGTATAAAAGGAAGAGGTTGCGACGAGATCGTCATTTCATATAGCTTTTGTTTTTACATTTCATATAGCTTTTGACATTTTTATGGGACTTCTTGGAGAAGGAGACGCGTGCTCTCCAGCTACGACTGGGAACTTCTGCGAAAACAGTTCCCTCCCAGCGAGTTTCTGCGGACGAGATGCAGAGTATTTTTCGAACGGTCATCGGCGTCCCTCAACGGTCGAGAGGACTTTTCTCTCGTGTATATCCTCGCCCGTGGACTGTAAGTGAAAGCCACGGTCTTGGTAGATCCCTCATTGATTGGGTCGCGTAGGGTAGCTTGGTCCTTTTACTGTGGTAAATTGGATTACGTTATTCTTATATTCATCCGTTGGTGTATAAATTTGTTGGCAGTTTATTAAAATACTACTTTGCACTAAAACGTCAGTCAGGCTTGTTGGTCGTTAGCTAACGTTTGCAAGTGTCGAAATTCGTTCCGAACGTTCGTTGGGCATTTGGTTAGCTATCACTATCAGTAATTTCCGTACCGTATATCACGCCGTATTGTATCATTCCCTTAAATTAGCCGCTTGGTACGTACATGCGTCGCCCAGCCCTTGGAAGCATGTCAAGGCGTAATGGTTCATCTTGGTGAGGAATCTCCCCGAGGTCTAGCTTATAAAATTCGGAGGCAGCGGTTGGAGACGTTGCGAGAGGCTTCGTCGGCGGAAAGAGAGACAGAGTCGGGTGACGGACAGGAATGACCGGGCAGCCTGATGGTGACAGAGGAATTCTCTCATCGTCGATATGATTCAAACAATGCTGCACGTGGATGGACAGCGTTTGATGCAGAGGTTGCAATCTTCGCCATAAACGCAGAATTTTCGGCATTTGTGCACTTTAGGAGGAGTTTATTTAGAAAAAGTCAGACGGTTTAGAAAATGTGTCGGACTTTTTCTAAAT
>JAQGBB010001698.1:0-12677 GCA_034691745.1 Prismatolaimus dolichurus | reverse complement strand
ATCATGGGGATCAAAGCAAATTTTGAGTACGTTAAATATTCTGCGTGAAAAACATTGGCAAAAATTCTGACAATTTTACTTTACAATTTTTCGTATCTGGAGCTAAATTTAAAAAAGTTTTCGAAACTATTTAAAATATATTTGTAAATTGGCACTGAAAACCGTCGCGAGCGGAAAAAATTTCCACAACTCCGAGGAAAATACTCCTCTAAGAATTAGTCAAGGAAAATCGGACGGAAAAATTGTAAAAATATTCTGAGTAAGATCAAAGAATCACGCGGGCCAAATTGGAATTTTCAACTTTCTCGGGGCCGATCTACAGAGGCACCGACGGGCGCGCCATGCCTGCTGTTCGGCAGAACAACTTAATGTAAACGTAACATTTTTAGACGCCAACAACAGCTTCCACTCCTTCCACTCCTTCAACACCGTTGAGCCAAACTCCGCCGAGAAAGCCTCCGCGGAATAGTGTTCGACCCCAAGCTCCGCCATTGCCGCCGAAACCAGCTTCAGTAATAGTCTTAAAACAAACTAAAAAAGTATTTTCTTTTCAACATTCGAACATTTTTTCTGCAGCGAACATCCTTATTAAGTGGTGAAAACGGTGCTATTTCAAACGGCTCTTCTATTATCACCCCACCGAGACCGGCGGAGCGGAAAGGAGCGGCTGCTCCGATCGCAAATTGCGAATCCTTGCCACAGACGCCAACTGAAGTTGATTCGAAAGTTCAAACGCCTGTTTTGAGGACGGATAAAAGCAGTGGCGATAGTGAGCAAGGCGATAAACCGGATGCTCCGGCTGTGAAACCGGTTAGACTTACGGATGAGCAAGTTGTTGAAGAGCTTGGTGAGTTTTGGAATGGGTTTTGAAGTGTGTAGAGATGAGTTGTGGACTTGGTTGAAGGAGAATAAGTCCTGTCATGAATCGTATGTGTGAATATTTATTTGCTTAGCCAAAATCTGCGCGAAGTGTGATCCCAATGAAAAATACCAGTTCGATCAGAAGATTGGAGTTGGGTAGGTTATTTAAGTGGGTAAATATTTTTCGAACAATTTTTACATGTATATTGATCGTTGTGAGATTATTATTTTTTTTTGTTTATTTGCACATCTTTTCTTCATGGCAGTGTGTTTGGATGTAGAAAGGGAATTCTTGTAGTGCTTGTGGAACCGTGTTTACGGCTCGCGACAAAACGTCGGACGCTGTTGTCGCTATAAAGTGCATGGACTTTTTGCATCAACCGAAGAAGGACTTTTTACTCACTGAAATCATTGTGATGAAAGAGTTTAGACATCCGAATCTTGTCAATTTTATTGAGGTAAGAACGAGTGTTTTTATGTGGAGATTTTTCCCTGTTTATTTCGTAGTGGAGAATGTAACGCGTTATATGTTGGTTTTTATTTTAAAATAGAGTTTCTTGATTAACAATAATGCCGATCTCTGGGTTGTTATGGAATTCTTGAATGGAGGGTGCTTAACAGATGTTGTTACGGAAACTGGTGAGCGAATTTGAAGGATGTGAGGATCGGTGGAGACAGTGAGTGTTTTAGTTATGGATGAGTTTCATATGGCTACTATTCTCAAAGAGTGCTTGAAAGCGGTCGACTTCTTACATTGTCATCATGTCATTCATCGAGTAAGTTTGTTTTTGGTGTGAACTCTGATTTCAAATGGCAGTGGTGTTTATTGTGATGTGGTATATTATCGCGACATGGTGCATACTTTGCATGTTTACAGTCTACTACATACGTATTCGATACTTCTGCACAATGATTTGTGTGTGTGCTATTGCTACTATTTATGCACTGTAGATGTACGTTGTATGTGCACTGCAGCTGAGTGTACAAGTGTCAGGCGCGCCCATAAGGGGGATAGGGGAGCGACCGAAATTACTTTTACAACGAAAATCAATCAAAAATGAATAAAAAAATTTAAAAAATTTACTTCGCTACACTTGGCATTTTTTCAACTAGTTTTCTTGGACTATCTTGTTCAAAATTTTTAATCTTTTTCTGTTGATCTGGGCGTGTAGCTGTCGACGAGAGCAGCTCAACTCCGTCCTTTTCGTGCTGCTAGGCTCCCACACAGAGTTATAGACCGTCAAAAATTATGGGTCCCTAACCGAAAGCTCTATGGACGCTTCTGAGTGTACAGTACATTACAGTACAGTACAAGTGTGTTTTTAAACTGGTTATAAATAGACTTATACGTATCTTTTTGTAGGACATAAAGAGCGACAACGTTCTGCTGGGCCTCGACGGTATGTACAATATTGTACAGTACGTACTGTATGTGCGTGCGAAGTGTGTAGAACACATTTCAAACAATGATAGAAAAACGTTTGTGTTTTTTGCATATGTGTATAGGGACCGTGAAACTTACCGATTTTGGCTTCTGTGCTCAACTCAGTCCCGATCAGTTGAAGAGACAGACAATGGTAGGTTTGAACTTTTGCTCTTACTGCTCTTTTAACACATCCGTACACTGTATTGTTCAGGTCGGAACGCCCTATTGGATGGCGCCCGAAGTGGTTGCGCGAAAACAGTACAGCTATAAGGTGGACATTTGGTCGCTTGGTATTATGGCTATTGAGATGATCGATGGGGAACCGCCATACTTAAAGGGTAAGGGGTTTCTAATAGTTTCATTGTGGTATCGTTGATGGTTTTGTCTTTTTAAGAGGCACCGCTGCGTGCTCTCTATCTCATTGCTCAGTATGGCAAGCCTCAAATCAAGGAAAAGGCGGGCAAGTCAGAAGAATATATGCACTTTATCGATCGCTCCCTTACGGTCGATGTTGAACAGCGTGCTACGGCGGGAGAATTGCTCGCTCATCCGTTTCTTAATAAGGCCAGACCGGTGCGTACACTTGAGAAATATATTCAGGTGGCGAAAGAACAGAAGGAGAAGAAAAAATCGGCGCATGCGGCTAAAGTGGGACCGATGGCCAACTCGTAGTTGCCAGATGCGCGTTTGGTGCGGCCGTTAGCGGCACCTTTTGTACTTTCACGTACAGTATTGTATTTCATAATGTGTCTGTACAGGGAGTATGGATGTACTTATAATAGTACACGGATGACGTGAGTGTGTTAAGTGCCAGACTGCCAGAACGTGGGAAAGTCCATAACCCGTGTTTGTTTAACGTGGGTTTTCGTTTTAAAATCGGTCTTTGTTTGAAGTTTCTTGTTGGAAATTATAGTGTTTTAATGCTCTTATTTTGGGGGCACTGGCGTGAAAAGATCAACGCAGGCTGGACTCTGTCTCGAGTAGGTGCTTAGTTTCACTCGTGAAAGTTCTGTTTGGATGTTATTTTTAGTCTTGTTGTGTATGTACAGTACGGATACGCAGGTGCGAGGATTTTGCCTTTTTATGTTACGTGTGGACAGGCAGCTTCAGTGTACGGGACAAAACGCAGGCTACAATGTGATGTACGGAGTTTGGCGATAAAATGAGCAAAACTTGATGCCAGAGTCCAGTTCTGAGAGTCCCGAGTGCCTGTTACTGCGCTCTGTCAGATGCACGTTTTATCTGTTCGATTGACAGGTCGGCTGGCTTCTTTATTGTTTCTGCAGAAGGCGGCACTTTGCGGCTAGTTAGGTATGAATTTGCAGTTCATTCTTCCAATGTGGGCCAAGAATGAAGTGCGCTTCGTCTTTTATGCTGGGTCCGTTTGAATATCTTGCTTTTGTGGCCTTTTTCTAGTTGCAAGCTTCACCATTTCTAAGCGTGCGCATTTGTGTGGCTGAATGTTTTTGTGAAAACAATAGTGTTTGCATCGAATTCCCTGTACTGTACTATGATATTTACTGTTTGCTATTCGAGTTGCACAAGTACTGTACAAGGGTATTTCGTTGATATGCAGATTTGGAGAATGTTGTGCTTGCAGGGTGGGTTTTATGTTTGTTGCGTCAGACAATGCGAGGTCCGTTGCGGTGTATATAGCGCTGTGTATCTGTGATTTGTGGAGGCTCTTTGCGGATGGAGCAAGAGCGCCACTTTTGGAGCTGGCTGATCGTGCGCTAATGGAATCGAAACTGCCTTGCTGGCTGCGCACATTTGTGGCTGTGTTTCTTTCGATTGTGCTTCGTTTTAACGCCCACGTTTTACGCATGCGCGCTATGTGACGCATTGACATGAATTTTTAACTCAATTGTCTCCACTCCGTCGTGGATGCTACCGAGCCATACAGGTTTGAGAAATGGCGTTGCGCTTGCTGCTATCTATCGCGTGGTTGGTGAGGGACCGATCACTCGCTTATTTTTGTTTTCAATGCTGCACAAACTTGGGCTTTCTTTCGTCGTCTGAAGATGGAAAGTCGTTTATTTTGGGACGCAGGGTTCGTTCCGGATCCGGATAACTTGGGAAATCGGGATTTTTGGACGAAAAAATCCAACTTTTGATATAAAAACCTCTGTTTTTACCAAAATGTGAAAAAAAAACAAACAAATTTTCTTTTGCAAAAGAGTTTTTCTTCGCAGTTTTCGTTGTGCATGCTTTGTTTGGTTTTACTCCCTTTGATTTTCCTACGCTCAATGTCATCAATGTCCAAAAATATGTAAAAAATTTGTCGATTTTTTTGTCCAAAAACCGACGGAGATTGTAGACCTTGACGCGCTGAGTCAAAATCCACCGTCCGTTTGATTCTCCTACGCTTGTACACAGATACAGCGACCCGGAAAAACGGGGAAATTTTTTCGAAGTTTCGGTACGAACCCTGGGGATGAGAAGAGAACTCGAAATTCCTCTTGTCTGGTTAATTTGAGAATTCGAAAATTTTCTAGCCGAAATTTTGTGCTACCACGCTATTTCTCCTCCGTTCTTAGATCGCAACACTGTGTGGGTTTGAGGTTGTGGATTGTGCTGCCTAGAGTGCGTGTACTTGCGTGTCATGAGATCTGGTCCCCCTATTTTAAATTTCGTACTTTGTTTTATCTAGTTCGTCAGCTAAGAAGTCTTCGGTAGTTCGCATTTCGCTTCATGTTTCACTTTTGCGTCTTACACGTTGTACATGTTAACTGCGTAGGTATGCAAATCTGACTTTGTTCATGTCAGTTAATACGATGGTGTGACTGACATTCAGTGATGTTTGGTGGTGCTTTCTGATTGTCAGTGATCAGTTTCTTAGCTATCACGTGGACTATAAGTCTTTGCCCATTGGCTGGTTGTTGCAGATTTTTACAATCAGTTTCCCGAGACTGGCTCAAGCTAGAACGGACTCCAATAGACCAAAATAATGGCCATGTCCGTTCTAGCTTCAACCAGTTTCGACAAATTGATTGTGGAAATTTACAAAAACCAGCCAATGGACAAAGACTTGGTCCACGTGATAGCTCAGGCCGCTGCATGCGACACTTTCAACTACCGCAGCATAGAGCATTCTAGGAGTCGGCTAATTCGAAGGAGCCAAGCCTCGATTAGTTATTACGGACGCAAGAAATAAGTTTGCAACTTTTTTGGTTTATTACAGAAGTGAAGATGACCGAAAAGCAAGAGGAGAGCGTATCGGTGGCTGCCACTGCTGCCGCAGATGACACGGAAATCGAAGAGACCCGTAAGCGGAATCGTGAACGAAAAGCACGCAGTTTCAACTTTGGCGAGATTTTCGAAGAGACCCTAAGCGTTGCGGCCGAGAGGAGTCAGCAAGCACTGGTGGCACAGTTGCAGAAGTTAAACGACGATGATGTTGGACCACCACTTGCACTCATGGAGGGACCGTCGACGAGCAGGGTGTCTACCGAAGATGACGATGTGATTGGGCCACCGATTCCGCAATCATTTGCGCGACAGGCGACAGATAGTGACGAAGATGACGAGGCGGCGAATGCGGAAGAACAGAGTGAGGCTGCGGCGGAGACGATTGAGAAACGATTGCCTATCTCGCATGAAATTGTACTGAAGCATGGAACACGCGCTGTTTCGGCACTTGCGATCGACACGGCTGGTGCACGGCTCCTCAGTGGAGGCTATGACTACCAATTGAAGTTCTGGGACTTTGGTGGTATGGACTCGTCGTTTCAACCGTTTCGAAGTAGCGAACCTTGGGAGGTATGTTTGTGCACGGACACGAACAGTGATTGTTCAATACAGTACGCCTTTCACTCACTCGAGCCGTTATGTACTGTACGTATTTCCGCTTCCTCATTTAACGTGAATTATGCACAATGTATGATGTGCATGCGTATTATGCCTTACTAAGCACAGCAGTTTGTATTTCCCTTTTTTCTGGTTTTATAGAACTATATCATCTCGGCACTTGCTTACACACACACTGGCGACACAATCCTCGTTTGCACAGGCAACGCACAAGCCAAGCTCCTCAACCGCGACGGTCGCGAGATCGGGGTTTGCATACGCGGTGATCAATACATCGTTGATATGGCCAATACTAAGGGCCATATTGCACAGTTGAACGACGGATGTTTTCATCCGAAGGCGAAGAACGAGTTTCTCACGGCGTCAAATGATGGATCGATGAGAGTGTGGGACGTGAATAGCTTTGCACGATCGCATTACGCGGTTATTCGACTCAAAGGAGAAGGCGGCAGGAAGACGTACCCGACGACGTGTACGTACAGCCGGGATGGAAAACTTGTCATCGCTGGATGCGCCGATGGATCGGTGCAGTTGTGGGCACATAGTGATCGTAGGTTTTATGTCAATACGTGCGGGAAGAATATGCATGCACATGAGACGGGAGCTGATATTACTCGGGTTGTTTGCTCGTATGATGATCGGACGTTGCTCTCGAGGAGTATGGATGGCTCCCTCCGGGCGTGGGATTTGCGGAAGTTAAGCACGCCTCTTAATGAACGACTAGCGTTGGATTGTCTCTTTCCCACTACTGATTGTCTCTTCTCGCCGGATGACAAGATGGTTCTTACAGGTACCACGAATGGGATACTTTTTGTTTGAATACACGTACGTTATTTCGTGTTAGGTACGTCGGCGCGAAAGGCTGGCGATGGCGAAGGCAGTTTCGGCAAACTCGTCTTTCTCGATCGTCTCACATTCGACACTGTCTACGAACTTACCTTCCCGAAGCGCAGTGTCGTCCGCGCCCTCTGGCATCCGCGTCTCAACCAGATCATGCTCGGTCTCAGCGATGGCGACGTCAAGATCCTCTACGATCCGCAACGAAGTGCACGCGGTGCAATGCTTTGTGTTGTCAAGCCACGCAAGCGGGAAAGAACTGCGGATTTCGTCTCGGCACAGCGAGTTATTACACCTTATTCACTCAAGGCTTACAAGGAAGACAGGGAACGGAGTGTCAAGACCTTGCTTCGTTTGGCCCGCACGGATCCGATCAAGTCGCGCAAACCGGAAATGCCTGTTAGTGGACCGAGTACGGGCGGAAGAATTGCGGCCACGGGTGGGACATTGCATTCGTTTGTTGCCCAGCAACTTGGGCTGAGTAAACAGATTAATGATCAGCAGGACCCGAGGGCTGCGTTACTTGCGTTCGCTTCGGGGGATGCTAATCCCGAGTGGACGAAAGCGTATAAGAAGAATCAACCGCTGACGATTCTGGCGAGTAGTGTCGAAGAGGAACAGGAGGAGAAGGAACTCCAACCGGTGTTTAAGAAGAAGAAGGTGGATGTGGCGGACTCGTGAGAGGTAGTTGGACGAGGGAGGGTACTGCGAGTTTTGTTGTTGCACTCGTAATGTTTACTGTTTTGTATTGTTCGACCATAGTGGTTGTGTACGCACTGTTTATCTTGCTGTGAAGTATATTCGTGGAGTAGTCTCTTTCGCTTTTAGTCTTTGTTGGGAAAGGTCGTGTTGCGACCTTCTCTAAATTAGTGAAGCTTTATACGTTTGTGGTGAGAAGTGAGCTGCCTCGATCTGATTGGTTGATAGTACGTTTATAAACGGTGGCAATGCAAATGGTAGGAGAGGGTTTAGGGGAGTCATTTGAAGAAGAATTAAAATTGAAGCGTGCATTAGTCAGTTTCACTTTCGCAAACGACAATTGATATTTTTGAGCAGTCATTTATGGGCACGCCCTGTTTTCACAAAGGTGCTGTTTATAGTATAACTGAGGCGTTGGAAAATTTGAAATTATTGTTGTGAACTCTATTAAAAAAAAGTGAAACAAACTGATGTGTGCTTGACTTCTAAAAGTTCTCGAAATGGTTGTTCTAAACTATCCTACCATTGGTTTTGACGCCGTTTATAAAGCTACTTTTGACCAATCTGATTGGGGCAGTTCACTTATCACCGCGAACGCACCACGGTAGTCGTGGCGTCATGAGGCATGCAAAAACAGAATTCTCCCAACGACGCTGTCTTGACCTCGCGCATCGTGTTATGAATGTGGTGTGCTGTTTTATGCAGGCCCCAACCGTGGACATGGACGATGATCTATCAGCGATAGCCAGTGGCACCTCACTAGAGAGCAGTGTTGCCGACGCACTGGCACGCTCGTCGATGGTGAAAGCGCGTTCAGTTCTGAGACACGTTTTTGGTCATTCCGGATTTAAGTCGAAGCTACAAGAAGCGGCTATCCAGTGCATTTTAACAGGTGCGATTCTTGTGCATTATAGCTGACCGGAGCATCTTGTGTTCGCAAATTTGTTTGTCTTTGTGTGATGCAGACGAGAATGCCATGAGGGAGGGATTCTTGTGTAGGTACACGCGATTGTGTCGTCTCAATTCCAACAGGCGGGGGTAAATCCCTCATCTACCAATTACCAGCTTCGTTTGCTTCCGGTCTCACTATCGTCTTTTCACCCCTCATCGCCTTAATGCGCGATCAGCTTCAAGTACGTTGGCTTTTCGTTTACGTTACTACTACTTGTGTAGTGGATTGCCCCAGAATTTCTCACAAATGTCATCATAGCATCTCGAAGAAATCGGCGTTCCGGCCGCGACATTGAACAGTCATATGAGCCCGTCCGAACGCGATGCAGTTGTAAGCAGACTGCGCGGATCGGCACCGTCGCACAAGACGGCTGCGTCATCGGCAGCGACAGCGGAACCACTTAAACTGCTTTATGTCACTCCTGAACAAGCGAACACGAAAGCTTTTCAAGCGTTACTCGACATGCTTGTGAGTAGTCGGGCGTTGGCTTACTTCGTCGTCGATGAAGCTCATTGTACGTATTGTACGATGGTTACGATTAGTCATGGAATATTTTTGTTGTGTCTAGTACGCGGTAGAAGAAGTTATTTTCTGCGTGCGTTTTAGGTGTGAGTCAGTGGGTGAGTAAACTGGCGTACTTCTCGCTCGGGATTTCTGTGTGCTGAGTCAACGAAGTTGCTCTGCAACTGTTTCAGGGGCACGACTTTAGGCCGGATTATCTCAAGCTTGGTGAGTTTGTATGCCGTTTGTATATTTCTTTATGCATCTTCTGGATCGCGATGAAAGACGGAAAAATGATAAACGTCTTGCCCGTCTAAGATGTACACGAGCTGGAGGACTGAGGCTTTCAAATGAGTTACATGTGAGAAATTTTTCTCGATGTTATTCAATTTGGAAGCATCGATTCGAAAATATGCTTGATTAAACTACGGACGGCCAACAACTTTTCACAATCTGAATGGCCGGCACCTTAGATCCAGAAGATGCAGGCGGTGCTGTTAATTTACTTGTATGTCGTATGCGTAATGTGGAAGCGGTTTTTAGGCAAACTACGGACGAAATACAAGGTAGGAAAGCTCGAATTAGCACGGCACTAGAACGCACATTAGAATTGAATGAACAAACAAAAATTTAACATTTGTTTGAAAAGAAACAAAGGATTATTCAGCAATATGTCGTGAAAAAACTAGTGAAAATTTTTTTAAATTTTGCTTCATTTTTTCGGGGAATTTTCAAAACTTTTCGTCAGAGTTGTAGGACGTGAACGTTTTTTGGCTCTCGGGGCAAATACTAATGGGCTCACGTGTGCTATACTGTCCGCTACTTGTGTTATGTCGAATCAGTATATAGTACGTACAGTACATGTTGCATGTACTGTGCAGACAGTTCCATGGATCGCCCTTACGGCAACCGCACCGAGAAAAGTGAAGGATGATATTGAACGGTAAAGAAGTGTAATGTTCCATGAAGTGCCATTTGTGAATAAAGTTTGATTTTTTCGCTTTGCATACAGTCATCTGCACTTGCGCAAACCAACGGTTTTGTTCAAAGCGCCGTCCTTCAGAAAGAATCTTTTCTATGACATTGTCTATAAAGAACTTCTCGATGACGAGGAGCAGGATTTGGCGGAGTTCGCTTACAATTGTCTTGTCGCTGGCACTGACGATGACTGTATTGACTTGATCGGTGGTACTTCGAGTGCTGTGGTAATTTGTACTTACTCGTTTTCCCTGTCGGTATATACGGTGCAAATGCGTGTTTGCGAAAAAAGTAACATCACGTCTGTTTGGCTTGTATTGTATACGTCATACATGCACAGACGTACTGTATGTAATGTGGGTCTTTTTGTTGCGATATTAGAGCTTCGCGTCGTTTTCTAGCTTCGTGGCAGTGGAATTGTTTACAGTCGAACACGCGACAGCTGTGAGCACTTGGCTGCTTCGCTCTCGGTACGTCCTCAAAGTGTGCCGCTTGTTCCTAAGTGTGGTCGTCGCTTATCTCCGTCCAAAACTGTAGGAAAAGGTTTAGCATTGTACGTCTATCCCTTTTCTTCTAGAGCAGAGGCATAAGTGCAGAAGCGTACCACGCGGGTTTGGGAGGAAAGGTGAGCGACTTTTCTATTAGACAGTATGCACTGTACGTACATTTTAGTGTGAAGCATGCAACATGTAGAACTATGAACATTGCAAATAAACATGCAATGCATTGTTTGGAGCATTTGCGCAGGTTCGAGACCAGGTTCAGCAGCGGTGGATGAAGGGCGAGACTTCAGTTATTGTCGCTACTGTGAGTGAAATAGGATGAGTAATAGGGTGTGAATAAAAAGACCCCCGTTTCATACTTTCTCAAATGTCCTTTGGTGCAGGTTTCATTTGGAATGGGTGTAGATAATGCAAATGTTAGGTATGTCTGCTTTAGTAAATGTCATGCACAATGCTTACGATTTGGCATTTTAAGATTTGTTGCTCACTGGACACTGCCACAGTCACTCTGTGCGTACTATCAGGAGTCTGGCCGTGGTGCGCGTGGGATTATGGTTGCAGAATTCGTGTTGTCATTTGTACTCAACGAGGGTTTCTGTTTGTAGCTGGAAGAGACGGAAAACTTGCTAGATGTCGCGTCTATTATAGTCAGCAAGACAAGGATTCTGCGTGGTTCTTTGCGTCCGAGAATCTATCAAAGCTTAAAGTACTGTATGGTGATGTTTTTGCTCACCGCACAGTCATTGCATGCAGTGCATCTGTTCTAATAAGAGAGTGTCCGTGTATACCAGTTGTGATGACGGTCGACGGTTAGGGGGTATGAAATAGGGTTGACATGGCCAAAAAGGCATCTCGCCATTTCAAACAATAATTAAATTCAAACGCCTATAACTCAACGCAGAGCAGCGAAAAGGAAGGTTTGTTTGAGCTTCTCTCGATATGTTCTAAAAGTTAGGAAATGTTTAAAAATTTTTAAGACAATCAGTTTCACCAAACTAACACACCAACAAGAGTAGTACCACAATTCGAGGCAAATTTGATTGAGTGAAAAATTTTGCGAATTTTTAATTGAAAAATATGTTATCTGAACGATTTTGCAAGAACTTCAGGCTGAAAATTGTGCTTTCTGGCAAAAAAAAGTCCAAAAAAGTTGGGGGTACCCCTTTTTTGTCGGTCGGTCTCAGGGGGCATCCAGCCTTCGGGTACCCTATCGCCACGACCGATGCATACGCACCACAACGTTTGTTTGTCTTTTGTTGCAGTCAAAGATGTTAGCAAAGAAAGACGGCGTTTCGTCTGAGTGTTTCTCAGAGAAAGAGATGACCGAAGCATTTGATTCCCTCGTTCGCTTTTGCGAAGAGCTTAGGTTTGTTATTGCATAGATTATGTTCGTGCCACTGCGGTACACATGCATACATAATACTATATGTACTATAGACTAGACTGGTCTTCAATTCGTTCTCTTTTAGTTGTAGACATCGAACCATCGCTAATTTCTTCGGCGACGCGCCACCAACGTGCGCAAAAATGTGCGATGTTTGTGCCGACCCAAAGGCGGCCGAAAAGTTGCACAAAGATTTCCTGAAGACAAAACTCGCCAGTATTGTTCGCAATAGAGGTGGCGCTGAACTCGATTCGGCCGATCTGTACGGTGGTGGTCGTCGTGGGGCCGATCGGTAAGCAGAGTTCATTTGCGTTTAACATAGCACGCAACCGACATTGTGGGGTATGTTACTTTATACTACCAACTTGGCATGAACTTGGTTTATTTGTTTTTACTATTTTTCATTTAATGTGTGTATGTGACATCTTTATGATGTATGTATATTGCATGAGTATTATTTATCGTTTAGAGAGTATTTTTCCGATCGCACACGTTCACGGTCGTCGGAAAGTCCGGAGCAAGAGGAAGCTAAAGCAGGCGATGCTCTTAGACAACTGATCAGCGAAGAGTTTAGAAAACGGAGAGGAACGTCGCCGACTAATTCGAAAGCGGCGAAGGTATAAATGCAAGTGCATATGCACTGTATATACATACGTAGATATTGTCTGGGGTGGTTCATACTGGGCTTTTCTAGTCCGCGCAGTATGTGCATACGTACGGTACGTACAG
>JAQGBB010001697.1:0-12678 GCA_034691745.1 Prismatolaimus dolichurus | reverse complement strand
CATCACACTCTGTACTCCTCACATTCTAATAATAGTCAACATTGAAAAAAAACACAACCTAAAGTGCAACGTCTTTTTACACGCACATGAACTAGGGATCTGCCAATTCTGCGCGAGCTTTTTCTAATTCTGCACGGATTCTGCTCATAAGGCAGAAGATAACGTAGCACTAACATGCTGCTCTCCACTGCTTAGTTTGCTTCAAAAATTAGGACCGATACATAGACGTCACTCATCCAAAAAAAATAGACCTGCACAAGAACAATTGGATCTTTTGTTTGAAAAAAATACCAAAACGTATGACACATGTACCGAAAAGTGTCCCAACACAGTTGCTTTGATTTTTCTTCATAAATTCCGAGAATTTTACCAATTCTGCGCAAGTGCTCTAAAATGCGCGCGCATAATCGATTGCAGGTCCCTAATATGAACGACCTTCAAGTTCCATGACGAAACAGATAGCTCTCACGTAAAGAAGAGACCCATCGATCCACGGTTTAGCTAACCGCTTAGACCAGCGCAAGACATGTGTATTGTACACGTAATCCCGTATAAAAACAGAGTATGTGTTTACCAATCATTTACAGTAGCGATCGGCTTTAACTTTCTCGCGCCGATCAAGCATCATCTCGTGAAGCGTGCCTTCAGTCTTCGCCCGCTTGACGTCGACGATCGGCGCCTGGCTGATCGGGATCTTGCGCAGATGCGAGCATGAGCCCTGAAAGTTCTGGAACTTCTTTACGTAGCTCATCTCCGTGTCGGCGACGTCTTCGAGTTTGTCCTCGTCGGGGGTGAAGTCGACGGGCTTCTCGGGCTCGGCGTTCGTCCGCAGCCGGACGATCTCGGTGCCGCCTTCGCTCTCTGACTTCGCTGCACGTGAGTTTACCTGTATGCGTACATAGAAATCAATCGATAATTTTGACGACGAGGAAACAACTCAATCCAGCGTGACTTACATGAATAATGCCGTGCGAGTCGGGCTCGTAGTTGAGAAAGCAGTTGTTCGACGCTTGAATGGCGAGCTTGCCGTCCTGAAAGACCAGATCCCACTTTTCCCGCGTTCCGACGGCTTCAGAAGTGGCGACCTAGAGAAAAACAAATCGTAAACGTAAAAAATGATAGATATATTATAAAGCTGAAAACGCTTACCAGCTGGCCCTGAAGATCGACAGAGAGGTATTTCCCGTAGCCGGACTTGAATGCAACCCAACTAGCGTCGGGCGGTCGGATAAGCGTTAGGATCTCTTCTGGCGCTGGCCCGTCACCGGGCGTTCGCGGCGCTCCAAGCGTAAACTTTCCATCGTCGAGCGACTGAATGTAGACATGCGGCGTTGTTTCGATTGCCCACGGACCACTTCGCACCTGCGCTTCGTTCGCCGCATACCACCATCCACCATGGTCGGCGACATCTTTTTGGAACGCAGCCGCTTCGTCGTCAACCTTACGCTTTTTCGGCTTCGAACTTTCTGCTTTCTTTGCGCCAATCTGACGCGAGCCCTTCAACACTAATCTCCCCGACTTCACTTTAGCATAATCAGACATCGCTGTGTCAAAGATCCGATAACAGTTCCAAATCTAAGCGTGAAAATGCGTAAAAAGCGCGTAAAATTTCAAAAATTCCTAAAATTGCGTGCAGAAAACAAAAATGGATATAAGTCTTTGGTCAAACCGATACTGCATTCACATTGCTATAAGCATGTACTAAGTTCTATTTGACCTATCATGATATGACTACCTCTATTTTGACGGCATGTGCAACACAGTTACATGGAAATTTTCTTGACTAAGGCGGTTTACTATCGAGTGATCAATAAAACCATGCCCTCTTTTTTCACACATTTTGCGTCCTAAGTTTTGAACGCTTCAACCTATCGATTCGTCTAAAGCTTGCAAATGTCAAAAAAATTCAGCTTTCTCCTAAACTCAGATTTTTCGAATCGGTTGAGGCGTTCAAAACTTATAGCGTAAAACCTGTCAAGTACATAAGTTTTGAAGCAAGAGAGAAAAGGAGGCCACGATTTGATTTGTCTATATACTACGTTTTTCCTCGCTCTCTTGTAGAAAACCAAAAAAGCATGTTTTATTGATCACTCGATATAAATACCGTATGGTTCTGTAACACAAGCGTGGTCAAAGGCGTTTCTGTCTTTTGGCGGCAACCGGCGATTTCCGGCAGTGGCGGCGGCGGCGGCGGCGGAAACGCCGACGGAAAGGTCGTAAAGCAGTGAATAAGCCCCAAAGGTGTTTTGGCCCAGATATTTTGAACGCCTGAACCGATCCGAAAAATCTAAATGCGTTTAAAAAGCTCACAACTTTTTGACATTTTGATGCACGTGACCGCCGGTTTGGTTCAGGCATTCAAACGATCTGGGCCAAAACGCCTTTGGGGCTTATTCGCCGCTTTACGACGTTTTCGCCCGCGTTTCGCCGCTACTTACGGAAGGTGTTCCCGCCAAAAGGCGGAAACGCCCATAGCGGAAAAACCTTTCGCCACGCTTGTGTTGCAGAACCTCTGCCCCATAAGGGACCATCCATTATTTACGTAAAGCGAAAATTCAAAATTTTTGACCACCCCTCCCCCCTTGTCATGCATTTTATGTGTAAGGGATAGGTTATCTTTTACACGTGTCATAAAGTTTGGGCCAACCACCCCTCCACCCCTATTGCTTTACGTAAATAATGGATGGTCCCTAAGTAAATATTTGCTTGGTAAGTTTGTCAAAAATGGATTTGCAAATAACTTCGCAACGCGTGAACTTTAATGCGAAGTCAATATATCAAAATGTCACAAAAATCAGGGCTTTTCAAAACTGTTTCGGTTTTCGCAATTCGTTGGCGCGTTGCAAAGTTATTTGCCAATCCATTTTTACAAAAACTTGTCAAGCTGATAGTTACTTATGGGACATGCGATATCGTGCGTCCAACAAGTAAGTGCTTCGATTGGCAAGTTTTGGAAAAATTCATTTGCCAATAACTTATCAACGTGTGAATCTTAAACCCAGATAAAAAATATCAGAATATCACAAACCATCAGGGCTTTTCAAAACTGTTTTGCGTTTTGTTATTAGTTTACGCGTTGCAAAGTTTTTAGCAAATCCATTTTGCAAAAACTGGGCCGTTACTAATGGAACATGGGATAACTATTCCGTTTTGGTAGGTTTTGGTGATTTTTTATGCGGCTCAACAGTTATAAAGCCCGAAAAGTAAAATAATATTGTTCCACAAAGTGTTGATCGAATTTATCAAACATCTACCTATGCAACACCCGCCCATTCAGGCATTTCTACCGTATTATCTCGCATTTAAGCCAGTCCTAACCATGGCCGGTTTCGCACACGCGAGCCGCATGTTGCATAAGTTTTAATACGCGCTTCCAAAAATTTACTATAAGAAACAGTGTAAAACCAGCCAGGTGTAAGACTAGCTTAAATCCGAGATAATTAGCCTTTGCGGAATCTTTTGTTGATACATTTGTTACAAGAATTACCGTAGTCTTTTCACTTTGACGCTAAAATTGTGCAGTCAAAATACGACGGAATATCGTAATCCGAGCGTGTGTAAAAAGACGTACTCTCTATAGCAAGTGCACAACGCTTTACGAAAAAGGGGATTCCGAAAAGGCTAATATGCTTTTGAGACTGGAGGCGATTTCTTGTTGTTATGGGTAAGCTCAATGCTACGAATGTCAGAAGTTACGGATTCTCAGAAGTAATAATTCATTCGGATTTCACGTTACGTCAGTAGATGATAGACAGGCTGGTGAGGTGACATTTAGTCTGAGTGCCAATGGCCATGTTACAGCCATTACTGGAAACGGGGCATTTCTAGAAATGTCTGAGGTTCTGGCAGGCATTGCCGGAAAAATGTATTTTGACATGAAATTCCTTTAACTTTCAATCGATTATCCTTTAGCTGTGAGTATAGGCTTAAGTGTGCTTGATTAACGTCTGCTATTACTATATATTAAGCTTGTATCCAAGTCGGAAGATAACGAAGGACATTGTATATTTCATCTTTCACCATTCGAATGTCAAAGCCATGCTTTCGCAACCAAACTTCCGAATTTTTTACCAATTTTGCGGAATTTTTTCCACCCTCTCGCTAAAGACTATATCTTGGATTCCTATTCTTTTGCTGTTTTCGCTCAACAGCGACTGCTTTTGCAGTTCAGCACACATATGCAATCCGCCAAGATATTCTTATTTGATTCGATTCGATCTGAGTTTTAGAATTTTGACTGGTTTCGATTTAATTCGATTCCGGAAATTTTTCTTTTTGACCATTTCTGTCTCGGAACTGATTCAGCTGGAAGCCCAACGTCATTTGATCCAATCCTCATCGATCTAACCTCATTTTTTTACACAGGGAATGGAAGCGCGACACTACGACTTGACTGTTGTGCTAAATCCGATCGTACATGTAAATATTTCTACAGCAGCATGTTGTGCTGATCTACGAGATCAATGTCTTGTGATTTTGTACCTAAACATGCTAGTAGAACGGATATGCATACATTACATATACAATACATGCTATGCATATACAACTATTACATCATAAACACACATCCGTCATTACTCCTCCATACGGCCACCCACCTTTTCCCGCTTTCTTCTTCCTCTCGCCCGCTAATTCTCTCTGCAACTCACTTTCAGTTTATTAGCTTCCTACCCGCCATCTCTTTTCAGCCCTACCACCCTTCGCCTTCGCTCTGTTTCTGTCTCCTTTTCCTCGATAAGACCCTCCTATATAAGCATGCTTACGCCTCTGCTCCACCTTGTTCATAACTATGTAGCGTGCACGTGCTCTGTCTCACTGTCTTTTACTACGGTAAAAGCCCATTCCGCTTACAAGCTTAGCTCGAGATCTCCGTGGTAAGTTACGTTCTCAACGCTGCAAAAACACTGCTTCGAGCGACGCAATATGTTTAAACCGTTTATTAGCTTTTGCAGCGCTTATTATCATTTTATACACATCATACATGAAGCTAAAGTCACGTTCTCGGCTAACGTACTACTTTCCAGACAGCCCAAAGCCAAAGCAAGAAGAACCGCAAGCTCGCGCACAAACGAACGAAAATCATCCATCCCCAGTGCCAAGAGGAAGAAATTAATACAGAAAAAGCTCCACCTACGTCTCACCATGTATTAACAGCAAACAGGTATATTAATACACCGCACAACTAGCGCACATAATAATACGTAAGTTGCAGACACGTTCTGCGGATACATTGCATTGGCACTACTTTGGATCAGGTTTGACAAAACCTCGAGAAAGAAAATGCAGTTCATCCGAGTGGAACACGAGCGACGAGGATAACCGGCAGATATACCATCCTCCAAGCGAGTAACAAGTACTCCCCAATTTACTGCCGTTCACGCCCTCCATCCGCACGTGTTCAGCTCAGAACGCGAAACAATTACACACAGAATAACAGTTTTACTCCGTACACGGACACAAAAGAAGATACTCGTAGTTGCATTTAACCGCGCATCATCGCACATTTTACACAACAGGCCTCACAAAAACATTACGTACTCTATTACGTATGACGTGCACAGCGATTACACGGAGCGGTGCACGCATTTGGAGCTCTCGTCAAACGAAGCAAAGGTGTCGTTTACAGAATTTTGAGCGATTAGCAGAAAGATTCACACGATCGAACGGCGACAGAATCACGAAGAAAACTTCGACACGGTACGACTACACTGTACTGTGCAGACAGGCGACAAGAAGCACGCATTGCACATTTTTCTCAGGAGGCAGAAGAGTAGCCAGAGCAAGCACTGCATCATATGAATATCGAATTTCACACGCTATGTACGTCAGAGGCGATAAACGAATCGTTGAGAACCTGCAAGGTTCGCTGCGCTCTGGCTACATCCTCATCACTCCCGTACACACGCACGAATATGAGTTCACAAACATAATTCACCAGAGAGATAGGATAAATTTCTGCGAAACATAAGCCTGGGAAGTTTGAAGAGATTAGGCGACAAAGAAAAACCACAAAATAAACGTCAAATATGACCCTCACAGTTTGTGCGACCAGAACCGGGTTTCTAGTCCTGTCTCTATTATCGTCGTCGTATAATCTAACAGGCTAGTCGACAAACACCTGGCATCACACAATCGAGTTCATCTACACTACACGGCGAAAACTAGCTGATTTAGCTTCCGTCGAATTTCGCCTCAAGCTCGAGATCTTCAACGTCAAAAGCGAGTGCGTTCATGTCGAGGCGAGCATCGACGTCAACTGAACGAATATAGTACTGATGAGAGTTAAAAGCACGAAAAACCAACGGAAGGAATACGTAAGGCGAGCGAAAAACCGAAAGGGTACTACGCATATCAAGCAGCTTAGCCTACTTGTCCGAGGTACTAGAGAAAGGGCAGACAGTGAAAAAGCTCGGAAAGAGAACCACGAAAACTCCTGCACTACGCACGCAGTCGTCATGTCTTGCAGCTAGCTAACTATGTACAGACAGACAAAGAAAAAACAAACAGTGCTTCCTTCCTGGTACCGCAAACTGAGGAAAACCCCTCTGGCATCATTGATCACATGTCATCCCCATAACGCATCTAGCTCGGATATACAGCATAATTCATCCAATAATGAGCGCCTCCAACCACGCATCGCAGATCGTCATCAACAACCCAATGAGAGCTTCGCCCGCCAGAGGGATCTCCCATGGCTAGAACGCCCCACGGCAGCTAATCGCTAACATACACACACGGCAGATACGACGACGAAAAAAGAGCAGCAAATGATAGAGAAAAAGGGGAAAACACAAACATCAATGCCTCTCGCCCACTAAACCTCTAGTCTCTTTGTGCAAGTTCTCAACAATTTGAACTAGCGATCGACTACGATCGACGCTTACAATCAGCTCGACTCGACCGAGCACTGTTTACGAGCAGCCGCCTCGGCAGCCGCGTAATGCAGCTTCTTCGCCGACGACGCCGATGCGGCCCCGCAGCCTCCAGGTGCAGCAAGTGCGCCCTTAGCCGGCGGAAAAGAAGCCGTCGACGTCACCGACGAGGACGACGAATCAGCGCCGCACGCCGTCAACGTCGCAGTAGATCCCGACGACGACGCGACGGTTGGGGACTGTCGAAGTACGATCACCGGTACAAGCGACGAACGTCGCCTCTCATCAACAAGCGGAAATGGTGCCGCCGCCGAAACAACCGCTTGTGGCTCCACCGAAAACTCAACCGGTGGCCTCTCAACAACAGGACTATCTGGCGGCACAGGCAGTTCAACAATGGTCGGCGGCGGCGAGATAGTCGAAGCCGACTTGCGCATCGGTGGGGATCGAACAAACAGCAGCTGATGGTCATAGCCAAGCTGTGGCGACGAGCCGGGTACGGCGCCATCAGGCGGGGATGGTGACATAGCGATGCCCTCATCCCCGGAAAACGACATGTTAGACGCATGTGCTCCATGTCCATTAAGCGGCGACGAGAGATGATCCCCGCGGGCACTCGACACGGCCGAGTCGGTAGTCGAGTGGGACGGACGACCCGAGCGGACTCCTCCGCCCGAGCTGTTAGCGCCGGTCGGTGGGAGTGGACTGTTTGAGCACGAAGCGCCATGAGCGTGAGCGCGGGCGCTTCCGCCGTTGATCGGCGAGAAGGACGACGAGGGCGAGCAGCACGCCGAGATGGCGAAGCCGCCACCCGGGGGTGCATGCGGGTGGTGCAAACCGCCGATCGCAGCAGAGACCTTGTTCAACGAGGAGAGATGGTTCGGAATCGACTTTCCTTTGGCGAGATTTTGTGCCGCCGCCTGCGAGGTCGTCAGCGAAGACGTGGAACCAAGCGGAGGGCCGTCCACGGCTGGCGTCTCGCCGTTGACCCACGGGTGGGCGCGAAGCTCTTCGAGCGTTGGGCGGTCGCGCGGGTCGTGGGCGAGACACTTACGAATCACCTCTTGGCACTCTGCGAGTAAAGAAAAGCGACGATGAGGACCAGAAGGAATCGGAGGGATTGATGAACTTACGCTTGGAGACAGGCTTCCGCCAGACGGGCCGTCCGTGGATGATATCGTCGTCCGAGTGGAACGGGATATCGCCGCAGACCATGTCGTAGAGGAGGATACCGAGGGACCAGACGGTCGCCGGCTTGCCATAGTACTTTGCGTTAAGGATCCACTCTGGTGGGCTGTAGACGCGGGTGCCTAAAATGAGGAAAGTTGGCACCGTGCCAAAACGGTCAGAATGAGGTAAACTCACCCTCAAAATCGTTGTACGCCGAATCTTTGAGAAAAGCTCCCGAGCCGAAGTCGATGAGCTTCAAACGAGCGTGCTTCAAGTCGACGACCAGATTCTCGTCCTTGATATCACGATGAAGAACATCGACAGCGGCACATTCGATGCACGTGTCGACGATCTTTACAAAAAGGAGGAATAAGTAAACGAGGATAACGAACGATCCAATCGTCGACCCTACCTGCTTGAAGAACGAGCGCGCCCATCGTTCATCGAGCTGCGATCGCTCGGAGATGAAATCGAAGAGATCCTTGCTCGGCGACGGACGTTCCATCACGATGAGATAGCCACCCGACTGTTCGAACCAGTCGAGAAGCTCGATGACACCTTGCACATGTTTCACACGATCGAGCAACGCGATCTCGAGTGGGACGCGCTTGCCGTTCAGCTACAAAATCAAACAATATCCATCGGTCAGTTATCTATCAAGCCTTTATTGACGCCTATAACACATCTATGGTACGACTATCGTATCGCCCGGCCGTAAAAGGTCAAAGCTATTATTCCCAAGATCTCAGCAAACTCGATTACGCATCTTCGACCTACGTACACGCACGTCATCTGCTGAGGAATTCTCAGTCAGCTACACCTCACAGACGAACGAAGAATCGACCTTTCTACCTTCCCTTCCTGTTCGGTAGCTTCAGCTCCCCTCCGATAAAGCAGAGACTAATGTTGCCGTGCTGGGTGTTTACAATTCAATGAAAAAACGTCCCTTCACCTTGCCTTATCTTCTTCCCATACGTATAGGTATTGAGCTAAAAAACGTTTATTTGTCCATGCGAAAAAGTAGCTCAAGTTGCAATGCACTCTGCCCTGGCCGCTCTGCGACAGGAGGTAAAGCAAACGTGAAGCCTAATCAGAGGGCAAGGCTAACCTTTGAGATAACCTCGTGCGAAAACGAACTTTGTGCTCACTCGGGCGGCAAGCGCTTCGCTCGTCAAACATGAGCAAACGCGAAAGCTGACATCGCAATCCCACGGCAGATCCCATCGGTGTTGCGACAAGATCAAACTCGTGCACGAGTAAGCATCTGGGTGGGTTTAACTCGTCATTTCGATATCTGGCACGTACTCCTCGAAGTAAACATGGGAGGAAAGGTCAGCTAGCCGAGCAGCTTGATCAGTTGCATGCCCTTCCTTCTCATTAGTGCTGCCGACAGCGTAGAGCGATAGCGCGACCTTTCCGTAATCAGCCCACCCATGGTGCGTTTGGCAGACGTCAGTCACGCAAATAGAAGAAGGAAAAACACACAAACGCCCGCAGAAACAACACAAAGCGTACTGCCTACAAGCGCCCACACGCAAAGCATTCAGCTGCGGCACATGTGCTGCCTCGTTGCGTCCTATCTGCGTATCTAAATCGTCACATGTCAAAGCGAGCGACCAGACTGACGACGATCGCATCGCGGCAGCCTCCTATTCTCATTATCGTCACGACGCGGGGTAGGAAAACGTAATTTATAAGCAAAAGCTCGGAGGTAATTTTGTTTTGACTCAAAGCACGCCTAGCTAGCTAGCTTAGATCTGTGCGTGAAACATCCTCGTCGGCAGGCACGCAATTAATTTAGCACTCAAAGCGTACGCAGCCGACGAACAAACACGTAGGTTTTCGTTTGTCCCTCCTCATCGGTGTGCGTAAACCTGTAGAAGCAGCTGCAAAAACGTTTGCTATTAGCGTCCTCTCCTCCTGCTCTCGACTCGTTTTGCATGTCGCTAGGCAAGAGGCCACGTGGTGTGCTGCGTCGACGGTCGTCAAGCCAAGCCACGCGGGCAGCCCAACATAATTTCGCCTCCTCTATTAGCCACAGAGAATCCGCTGAGGGAGAACAGAACGCCGTCCGGTCTGCCTTTCTCACGTGCTCGCACGTAGCACACGTGTCGACTGACTAAGCTTAATAGCTCTCTGGTGCTAGCTGCGAACCTCCTAGTCCTAGAGGCCAAAGAAGCGAGGAGAAAGCGCCGATTGAGTCGCGCATCCGGCCGCTAGCCCGATCACACGCAACTCGCGACTCGAGGCGCGCGATTTTTGCAACACTCGCATGCGAGAAATGCTCCGTCCGTCTGACGTCAAGCGTGTGCGAAAAAACTAGCTGGAACGAGGAAGCGAGAGAAAGGCGGAAGGACCAGTCCAACGGGGAGGAAAATAAGTTTCTACGACTTGCTTCGCGTTTCTAATTTCTCATTCTAGAGCCTGCTGTCCTCCCTGCAGTTCGTGCTACCTCCTTTTAAAAACTAAGCGGAAGAAAAAACTAAGCATAAAGAGGAAGAAGAGAAGGAAAAAACGATAATGAACGGACGTCGTCGTCAAGCTCTCGCTATGTGTTCCAGAATCGATAATTGTATGCACATTGCGTCAGCCACGAACATAATGGTTTCAGCGAGTGGGTGGGCCTCGCAGAACGAAGCACGAATGTTGTCGCCGTGTGTTGCCAAGCGAGGATCGATACGTCGTCGACGAGCGCGAAATGTTACACGTATACACAAAAAGCGACTGGCTGGCAACCAAGCAAAAACGAACACGTAATGGACTCACACATCTATGCGCGTAGGATAGAGTGCTAACACGACACACCTAAGCTTGATATTGGGCACGCCTCTCGCTCAGCGTAGTGCTAAGCTAATAAGCTATTTGTTGGCACCGGCATGACAAAAATGGCGCACAGGAAATCGATAAGACGGGAAAATCCAAGCGCAAAGGCGGGAAACTCTAATCCATCAAAATATGCCACGTAAACAGTACACACGTCGAGTTGGACGAGTGCCAGAAAGGCGTTTTCCAGACACGTTTTTCTGCGTCGGAGGAGCGAACAGATTACGCAATACAATCATCGGCCAGGCGCTGGCCCACTAACCGAAACGAGTCATGAGTGAACCTCTGCAGAAAAACGCACTACACGCCTACCGTAACTAACGAGACGTAGGCGTGCGCCTAAATCGCCGTGAGATCACGTAGGCCAACTTAGAAGAAAGTTTCTTACCACGCTCCACTCGGTGACGTTCTCGCGAGCGACGTACTTCACCGCAACGGGAAGTCCGTCCTTTAAACGAAAACCAGAGTAAACCGTCCCGAAACCGCCGCGACCGAGTTCCGGACCAAGCTTGTACATCTTCTTGAACGATTCAGCGTTCGCTAGAAGAGGGAAAAACTCGATGAGATCGACGATCGAGAAATCTTTTGCACTTCTTCGTACTCGGCTTCGAATTTTCCTTCTCCGACGACGAACCAGAACCGCTCGTATCTTTGACGAGACCGATATTGATGAGCTTCTTCTTTAACATAGCGTTTAGGGCCATTTTCGAATCCTGCGTCGTCGGCGAAATTTTCCCATCCACGAACGACGACGATGAGAGGAAAAATCACGGAAGCAAGGCTAACCGCGTTAAAAAAATGCCTGAAGGAGAGAGAATCTTTAATAGGTATACATCCCACGCAGACAAACAGAAGATCATCGATGATATGGGACGACACGACATAACAGACAGAAAAAAAATGGAGTAGCACACGCTCGGAGCTGAGAAATCAGCATTTAGTGATCGCAGCCGCCGTGGTAGCGGAGAGACAGACAGAATGCGAAAAATCTCAAGGTTCCTTCTTCACTGGCTGGTAAGTTCATACTACCGTGCGGCGACGCACACGACACTCGAGGAATGATATGTACGACGAGAAGCGCCATCGGCGATATGTTGAACGAAGAGAGGGAGAGACGAGCGGCGGCTCGAAAAGTGAACAAACATCATTTATCACTGACAAAACGGGGCAGCTTTTGAATTACGAGAAAAAATTAAAAATCAACCATAGACGGTGAAAACCTGAAATCAGCAAGAATGTGGGCCCAAACTTTCGTCGTGGAACAGGGGAGCGATCGAAGAAAAAAACTGAAAAATCGTCATAAGGAAGAAGAATTCACCGAAAATTATAAACAAAACCATCAACGCAGCTTGCTACGCGACAGAGAGAATGAGGGGGAGAAAGAATGAGGGAGTTCGACGTGAAAATTATGTGAATGAGCAGAAAGCGCGCACCAAGCCGCCAACGAGCCAGAGAGACCACAATCGAATGTTCTCATTCAACCGACAATGAGTTGAGCGGGAGAAAAAGCACGCTGAACGGAAGAGGGTGGCCCGCCGCCGACGAAGCTTCTTCTCACCAGCAGCAACAAAACGTTTGGCGGTTTCTCTCTCTCTTTGAGCAGAAATCGGGCTCCTCGTCGTAGACGGGCTTCTGCGGGTATTCTTTTGCAGGTCGGTAGGCAAACAAAACGGACAGACAGACTTCAATGGGAGGGGGAAGAGAGCGGCAGAAGAGCGGCAAAAAGCGCAACATCATCCATTTCATCCGTCGTAAGGTTTTACGTCGTTGTGCGGTACTGAAGTCGAATGAAAAACAACGAGCTCAGCGACGT
>JAQGBB010001696.1:0-12697 GCA_034691745.1 Prismatolaimus dolichurus | reverse complement strand
TTTATGCCGAAAATGGCGATTATGCAATCCCGTGGTTTTTCGCGTTTTCCACGTTTTTATCGCGGTTTTTCCGGATTTTCGGCAAATTTATGCACAATTAAAGCATTTTTTGCAAACTTTTTGACAATTTCGAGCAAATTTCTGTTAAACTTTTGATTTTTTAGAACTTTAGACAAATTTTACAAGCTGATTTGTAACATTATAAAAAAATCTGATTAAAAACTTTGTAAATTTTGGCTTTTTAGGGCCACTGACGAAGTCAGTTGCCCTTGTGCGATGGGACGTGTCGTCCACATGTACGTACGTATGTGTGCACGATAGCGTTTGCAAGAAGCAAGCGAGCGGGCTGAAATTTTGCAGGTAAGTACCTTGGCCAAAACCTACGTTCAAGTTTGTAGATGGGCCCTGTGGGTTTTATTAGCCTTTTCGGAATTTTTTGTTGTTACATTTGTTATAAAATTATCGTAGTCTTGTCACTTTGACGCTTAAATTGCGCACTCAAAATAGACGGAACATTGTAATCCGAGCGTGTGCAAAAAGACGTACTCTCTGGAGCAAGTGCACAACGTTATTTCGAAAAGGGGATTCGGAAGAGGCCAATGCTCCGGAAAGAGGGCGATTCTAAAGAGCCACTGCACTCTGGAAGCCATTTATAGCACCTTAAATATAGATAAACACTTAGCTCGCGTTTACTGCAAAAAAACACCAAAACATACAGCGAGCAATGTGTTGTCTGCATGCATGAACAATTGCAACTAGTGTTCCCGGAGCTGAGTTGGTTAAGGGAATCTTCTTTTAATTTGAAGGTCGAAAGTTAGAACCCATGTAGTCATCGATCTTTTTGTTTCTTTTCTTTTGGCTTCTAGAAGCAAGGCGTGTTTAATTTGTTGCCGAAAATCTGTTTTTGAAAGTGGAAAACCGTAGCGTCAGTGGCCCTCGAGGATCGGTACGTCCGACTTGTTTGTACTATAAGAACGTCATGGCCGCGCCCTTGTATCCGTCCAATCGGTTGACTGCGTAGACGCGCGCAGCCATCTTGCGCGCGCAATTTATTTGCTCGCACTACGCGACACACTATAACACAATGTATCGCTAGGTTTCGAATAAAATTATAAGCGGATGCGGATTTTAGCAACTATTTGGGGAGATTCACAGTAGCAAAACCCAGAAGAAAAGTGACAGATCCAGAAAAAAAGTAACAGATCCGAATTTCTGATTTGCCAGATCGTGCACCTGTGAATGTCCCCAATTTTTTGGGCAAGTTTTGAAACTTTTATTTTTCATCGAATTTTGCACATTTTCAAAGAGATAATCGTCAATTAAGTGCAATCAACTACAGTGTACTTGTTTTTAGTCATCGGCGATCATATTTATCACAATTTTCCAAGCTCCTTTTTTGGTTGGGGGGATACCGGGGATCCCCCGCGAGAAAGAGACCGATCCCCCGGGGGAAGTGCCAACTCTAATAGTTATACGGTCAAACAGAGATTATCCCCCAGCCGACAAAAGTTAGCCGACGTTGTGCGCAACTTGCCAATGGTATGTGGCAACTTGTCAACGGTATGGGGAATTCGAAGGGCAAAGTTCCCTGAAATTTCTTAATTTTTTTACAAGACAGAGGGGGGACGCAGTACGCGACAAATCGTGGCCTCCGTTTCTCTATAGCTTCAAAAACTTATGTGCTGGTGTTGTTATTGTGAAACGGCAGGATGCCTTGTCGCCTATGTCTATAGCGACCACGTGCCCGTTCGATCTTGCGCCCTGCGCCGTTCTTTTCCTTTTGCCGTATATCCGTAAAACACAGTCGGACCTATGCAAGCTTGCACACGCCGTCTGCCTTCTCGCTACACCGCCTTGTTTAGACTCATTGTACTCCTCGGAGCATCGTCGAGCCGCCTACACGTATGGCGATTACGTCCCAGGTCGACTGCGCGCTCGAGGGTTCCCCTTTTCCCTCGCCCAGTAGGCGTAGAACACGGTCTGCCTATGCGAAGAACAGTGCTCGCAAAGCCGACTCAATTTCAAATTTATCGTGCACTGTTCTTCGCGAAACGCAACAATTTGTTCTTTCGTTCTCGCATTCGTGCTGCTTTCGTTCCAGTGCAATCCAGCGAGCCAATGAGAGCAAAGCAGAATGACAACTGAACTTTTTGCATGCTGCCTGGAGCCCGAAGGGCGTAAGCGAAAGGACGGCTAACTATTCTGACAAAAATTCCCCCCTCGAAAAATCGAAAGTTAGCGGACGTCCAGAGGATCATAGTACACTATTTTCAAGACGGTTTTGTAAAACACCATAGTGTTCCAGGCTGTTCCAGATGTTTCAGGCTATTCCAGATCATATCGAAAAGTTGCCTGTTTACTTTTTCTTGGCGGACGTGCAGGAGGCGTTAGTACACGGTATCGCGTGTCGTTGTTTTTTTGCTTCATGACAGAATGCCTTTTCGGCTTTGCCGATTTACTTGTCTATGGAGCAGTGCATCAGCTGGACTGATAGCTAGCACTTGAAACTTTGCGCGAACCGTTTTGCCACCGATGGTCAGGTCCGAAGAGACTTCACCGACGATGGGTAACGGGTGGCTCGTGAAGCCGTGCGCACGCGAACGTTCAGCTTTCACTACCCGCTGATACGGTATTTCTAAGGCGTCGACGAGTCTCTTTGACAACAACGAAAGACCGATGCGTGTATCGACCAAAAACTGCGCCAAGCGACCGTAAAATGTGCTCTCCACCTGAAACGGTGGTGAGAAGGCTGCCGTCTGTGGCTGCTGTGCGGGAAGTGGCAAATGAACCATCAACGAAGCCGAGACTAAGAGATTTCCAACTTGCTCCATTGATGATGAGAATATCGAAGTCGACGATGCCGACAGCGTTACCGTAACCGCGTAGGTACCCTGGTCGGGCGGGCGCACGCTCTGGCTTTGCCAACTCGAAGCCTGCTGACCGTTCGCTCCTGATGGTTGCGCAAAATTAACTGGAGCAGAAGCATGAAACTGCTGCGGCGGCGTCTGTACTTGATACCCTCGCCCCGATTTTGAAAATTTTGATTTTGAAAATTTCCTCGACCGTGAATAACTTTGCGACTGATAGCCAGAGATGGTATGCGAATGTATCGAGTGGCGACAGACTCAGCGGTAGCTCGCCTACGGCCACGCTTGCGAGTCGCGCGTTTACCACACGCTTGATATAGCGTAACACACCTTGCACTTCAAAGGTACTAGTCACATCGGTTACGTCACAAAAATGACAAATCCAACGAACGCCGTTAATTGCGGCGAGAACAGGAGATACACTATTACTGAAAGCGGCTACTAAAAGCAAATAGCCGGAAATAGAGCTGATTCTACGGGTAGTGGGTTGGCGCCACCTAAGTTACTAATCCAAGACCACCAGCGTTGAAAAGCCCCAAGTTAATTCTTTAGCGTTGAGAGAGCAAGACAAGAACATAAGATAAACGGCAGAAATTTTAAAAAATCGAAAGCGACTGTTGTGGGAGTGCCAGCTTGAGTGGTTACACCAATACGGTACCACGTCGCAATAACTGTAAACAAGAATAGTGACCACACTTTAACTGCAATCCTGTCTGAGTACCACATAAAAGAAAAAGAGAGAGAAAGGAAGTAACAAAAGCTACGAATAGAAGCAGTGTCAATAGCTACCTAAGCTCACCAGTGACCCATACTGATTCAAGCTCAGCTGAAAACGATCGCTCTGTAAACGGGGTGGGCGGACGGCAAAAGTCCTCCCCTCAACATGACGCAGAGACCAGAAAGACGTGTGCGCTATCGGAAGATGAAAACAGCATGAATAAAAAGGTAGAGAGAGCAAAGCGGGCTTATAAAGCCGCCGAGTGACCACCGTGCAGCAGCGACCCCTGGAAAGCCGCTGCACGAATCACTCGTTACGCAGATAAACCACAATATTTTCAGCGTCTGTCGGTCGTAAAGTCGGCGACGAGTGGGGTCAACAGTAAAACGGCGCCGTTTTATCCTTCAGCTTGTGATAAATAACTTCCGGGAGGTTCTCGTAGTAGCTGTAATTGAGGTAGGTCTTCTCGACCTGGCCGTAGGTTCGATTGCAAATCAGCTCCTCCATGCAAACGAGCGTCGCCGGCTGAAAGGCCGACGTGAACTTGTGCGCGATTAGCTCCGGTCGCTGAGCAAGCTGCGCTAGATCGCCGACGCCATAGACGCACGAACCGCGAACAAACGACCCGTTGCACTTGAAAACTTCTCTTTGCCACACCTGGAACCTCGAGATCCACTTCTTGCGTTGCGCGAAATGGTTGGTGCCCCTTTCGCGCCCGCGCTCCGTGTACGTGTCAAGGCAAGCGCCTGGAAAACCCCCTGGAGGAGAGATGTGAAGATTGTGCACCAGAGTTGACCAAAATTGCTCCTCGGGCCAGAACGGCAAGCTGTGCATAGCCCATTCGGTGAACGCGCGGGCAACGGGATTTTCAAAAAAGAATTTAATGAAATCACGTGGCAATGAGACTGCGAAGCTGCCCTTGTAGATGCGAAGATGACCGGGTGGAATCGGGAGGCTCTTGAAAATGAGAAAAAATGGCAAGTCTGAGAAAAAAATTATCATTAATCTCGATTTTTTGAAAGCATATCAAAAATAGCATTGCTAATATTTGATCATGAATTGAGTTTTCGATTGCTTCAACTCTAAAAAATTAAAACAAGAAAATTGCACAAATTTTGCCTCAGCGCAATTTCTTTTAAAAAAAATTTTGTCTAAAAATTTGAGCCTAAAATTTAACGTTGCTTGAAAATGTGCGACAATATAAATGGAAAAGAAAAGCACTTTGTGCTGACCTCGTATCGGTGTGGATCCGGTGTCAGAAGCTCAGCGTCGACAGCACCACCGAAAATCTTGAAGATTTTTACCATTTCCGCGTTTGTCCGAAGCGGAAAATCGTTTCCGGAAAGGAGCTGAACGTAGCGCCAATCGTGAACCGAAGCATCGTAGAGAACATGCAAACACTGAATTAAAGCTTCCAGCTCCGCCACGCTCGCGTAAGGCACACGGATAGGCTTCGGCGCCAAGATCACGCCTCGAAAAAAAAAATTCTTTGTCCGCCTGTTTCAAAATCTTTTGATAAGTTCTTTATTTTCGACAGTTTAAAAAAAATTCAAAGTGAACTTCACGCATCGACAGTCAAAAAGAACCAGCGGATCGGTTCGATTCGATTCCAACTTTTCTAAAATTTTGATTCATTTCGATCCCAATTTTCGACCTCTAGGATTTTATAAAGTATTTAAATAGGCCGAAATTTCTAAATTTTTACCCATTTTCCTAGTTGTCAGACGATGGTGCCAGAATTGTATGGAGTTGACATATTTTGCTGTTTTATAGTGTCAAATGCCTGCGTTTGCAATTTCACGGTGAAGGTCAGTCGGCCTTTCTACGCTTTTTATTCAGTGGACCTTTTTTCTATTCGATTCCTTTGAAACTTTCTATTCGATACTTTGAAAATTCGAAAGTCGAATTTTTGGTGGTGGTGGTGGAAGGTGGAAAATTCTGAAAAATTTTGCTTTTGACCGTCGCTGACTCCAAGCACGAATTTTAACAATTCAAAATATCATCAATCAAATCATACAATCATTTTAATAAAAAACTAGCGAAACTGCCGGCCACTTCGCGGCGGACCTGGGGACGCTTTGTCACCCCACTGACACTTCACCTGCCCTTCCCGTGCCGCCACTGTTCCGTGGAGTCACTGCAAACTAAGCACGAAAATGCAAAATCGTGTCTGGCCTGCCGGAAAACCGGGACCTCTCGCACACCAAGCGCAGGCAGTACCTTTTTACTACCTTGCTTCCGTTGTAAGCCTAAAGCAGGCTGTAATTCGGTGAGATGCTCAGCAGCAAACTATGAAACGTCAAATCGCAGCAATGCACAGCGGAAAAAGCGAGTTCATAAACGACGTCCGAAAAAAATTAAAATTTTTACCTTCTACCCTTCCCTTCTCTTCCATAAAAGGCGAAAGTTCGCATAACCCGATTCTCCTTTCTCGACTGTCCTGACGTCATTTATAAGGTAACCCCAGCCCCGTCAGTCAGCCAATCACAAAGCGGTCAAAGTTTATTTTCGTCAGTCTCAACCAATCAGAAAACGACAATGCGGGGCATCACGCAGCACTTCATGTGACCGCGACCAGCGCGCTGAGGAGATAATATTATTTGCCGGCAGCAAAGGTAACGAAAATCAAGGCTACTAAACTATACGATATATCAAAATCAAAGATTGGCAAATACGGGAAAATTAGTAAAAACTGTGTACAAGTATTCCACAAAACGTTTAAAATTTGTTCGGAATTTAATTCTAAAGACCGTACATTTATGACGTCACGGAAAAGGTTGACTTTTCGGACCCCCTCCACCTCGTCAGGGTTTTTTTCTATACTTACAACACGTAAAATCACTTTCGGCCAGATTCCTCTCCCCCTAAATTGTGACGGTCCCCTACCTGGAAGGCATCGTGCGAGGTTAGCCACAGCGTTTTTGAACAGATCTGTCGCTTTCTGGTCGACGTGGATGCAGTAGAGATTCTGCGGGAAGTAGATGCTTCGGATGAGTCGAAAGGCCGCCTCGAAGTCGTGATGCACCAACATGGCGTGCGCTAGTGGGAAGTCGGCTTCTTCGTCGCTCAGCGCCTTGTCGGCGAACTCGAAACGACGAGCGAATTCCATGCAATTATTGCTGTAATCCAAGAATCGTCTCGTGAATTCCTCGTCTTTGACTGTCCAATTATACGTCTTTCGCCAGTTGATTCCTTCCTTGATGGCTTTGGTGTCGCCTTTGAAGAAAGCGTCGCAGTTCACGTCGCTCTGGCGTCGGCACTGCACGAATCGTCGCACTCCGACGGTTTCGGCTACATGTCAACTCGGTCAGGTCAATTTGGTAAACGTCAGTTCGGTCAGCCCAATTCGGTCAGCGTGCACTATAAAAATGTAAGCCCTGACGTCATACTAATTTGTTGGCGTGGAGCTCTGCGCAACTTAATTTGATAGTCCAAGCTTTCGACGTCTGTTCTGAGTTCTGACTTTAGCTATTCAGTTTTTAAAATCGAAAACAACTGGATAGATAGTAGTTAAGCTAATGCGGTGCCGATCACGGGCTTTGTGCGCTTGGAGAAGAACAGTGACGAAAGCTGTTGATCGTCATGTCTAAGATCGTTTCTGATTCGTTTGTAACATTTCGATGTTTTTGAGTTGGTGTCCGTTTCTTTTAGGAGCACAGCAATGAAAGATTACGCGAAAAGAATAAACATAACACAAAATTTTCGCTTTTGAAAACTCTATATCTGCGAGTCAGACCAGACGTCGAAATCATGAGCTATCACGTCTCAGCTGCGCAGGTTCCCGCATCAACTAATTAATATTAATTTAATTAATTAATGCCTTAATTACATTAAGGCTTACATTTTTACGGAATTAACGCTGACCGAACTGAACCTTACCAAATTGACGCTGACTCAATTGGGCTGCCCGAACTGACGCTCACCGAGCTGACCTGACCGAACCCGACTGACCGACGACCGCGCGACGAGGCTGGCGGTTGGTGGAGAATCACTTCGACGCAGCACATAGTAGATGCAGATCAGACAGAATGCGCTGAAGGCAACACCGCTTTTGATCCAGGCACGACTGTCGATGCAAGCCATGTGTGGCAGCTTTAGCTTCGCGGTGAATTCAGTTAGCTTGTGAATTGCATACATTTTTAGGCTCTGTAGCCAAGTCGTTGTGCCTTACTAATAGTGACTATGGAGTGGGACGTATCATCGACCGTTCGCCTGTCGGTCCGTTTGCACGGCAAATAGCAAGCTAACGGACTGAAACTTTTTCGAAGTCAGCTAACGGAACATGAATGATGTATCGATGTTGTTTGCAAGTTGTGGATGCAGCTGCGCAATATGCTCTGCGCTGTTATAATAGCTGTAATCTCGTGTACTTGCAGCGATTTTTGAGCTCTAGGCAACGCTGCGACCTGTTTTATATATCATTGGAAAGTTGAGAATAAGCAGGGGCGTAGATGGGTCAGGGGTCTTAGGGGAAGCCCAAAAGTTTAGCGTCAACAGGGCCAAAAACGCATCTGGTGGTTCCAAAATCCAAACGCTTATGGCGTAACACATGAACATAGTAGAGCGGCAAAGAAGGCATATTTGAGGTCTTCTCAATGAGTTCCAAAGGCTGAGCAGAAGTTTCGAGCTGTGAAACAAATTTTTTTCATAAACTAACACAGCAACAATATTAAAACCAATTTTCTAAAGAAAAGCTTGTGTTTCATTGCACGCGTCATATTTGCCGATAAAGCCAAGCAGCCTATTACAACCACAGCACTGCACTTAACTGCGCGTTTTCGCTACTAGCTCGTTTTGGCGATACGAGCGTGAATTAAAGTGATAACAAGCAGTCCTACGATTTTGAAGTTTGACGGATGGTTTTTTGCGACCTGAGGTCGACTAACACAAACACGGCGGAAAGCGTTTTCGCCGTGTTCGTGTTAGTCGACCTCGATACGAAGGGTTACGTCGACCGAACTGCTGCTCGCTGTTGAGAACAAACAAAACCCTTGAGGCAAGCGAAGCGCAGATAACCCGTGGCAAGCACAAAGACAATAGGCAATCGTTATTTTTCACTGTTAAATTTTTTTTACAAAACCCTGCAAATCGGAGAACAGCATTATTATGGCAAGCTGCTCACCTCTTGTTTTTCAGACAGAACCCTGCAAGTCCAACTTTTTTTTCCAAAAAACCCTGCACCTCGATTTGCAGTTGACAAACACCAAAAAAGCATAGTTGCAGTGTTTTCTCATAAAAAGTTTGATTGACTCATTGAGGTGCAGTGCGCTAGCAATTTCGATTTCCTCAGCTTGACCAATGGGGCGTGCTTGCTGAAGCTTTCTATCACTCCTATAACCTCGGCGGTGTGATGGGCTACCGTGTGGTCACTTTTTTGAGATAACACTGCAAGTCGATTTGCAGCTTTTTAAGAAAAAGCACCAGCAATGCGGGGCATCACGCAGCATATCTTTTACATTTCATGTGACTGCGACGAGCGCGCTGAGGAGATCATACTATTTGCCGGCAGCAAAGGTGACGAAAGTCAAGGCTACTAGACTATACGATATGTTAAAATCAAAGATTGGCAAATATGGGAAAATTAGTAAAAATTGTAAACAAGTATTCCACAAAACGTTTAAGATTTGTTCGGAATTTAATTCTAAGAACCGTACATTTATGACGTCACGGAAAAAAGTTGACTTTTCGGACCCCCCTCCTTCTCGTCACGGTTTTTACGGTTTACATTCCATGTGGACCGTATTGGTTTTCGTCTGGTCTCCTTCGAATATGCTTAAAAAAATACGCTCAGTTTTTGAAAACGCCGAAAGCTGTGGGTCTGAGATTTTTGTGAGAACTTCGTCCAATACGGATGCACGTAGTGTGTTCATGCCGATACAACAGGTTGGATGTTCTAGATACTGGAACATCATCACCTCCCATGTAAATTGAGGTTTGTTAGAAGATTATCTCGAGCTGAAAGCGAGGGATCAAGCTCAAATTTTTTACGCAGATACTCAAGGCTACGAGCATGGATGAGTTCGAAAATGAGCCATTAGGGTTGAATATTCCAGGAGCTGGATGATCTGGAACATTTCACCAACCGTGTATTATCTCGGATTTAAATGCGAGATAATACGGTAACGTCAGGGCATCTCCATAAAAAACGTCTGGAAAATAATTTCATTTTTCGATCCTCGACCGGAAAAGCCCTTTACTACTAGGTCGTAAAATTCACGCGTGAACGCTCCTCGTCAATCCTCCCGGCCTGTTAGATCGGACATCCTTTATGGACAGCCCTGAATTGTAGGGAATACGCGTTGCTGCGGGCGAATGCCGACCCAGCGATTTGCTGTTTTACCCAGTGCATATGAACTGCGTGCGCATATAGTGGATGTTACCTAGCGTGACTTCGCATCAGAGGAGTTTCAACTGCCACTCCCAGATCGCGCAACACGAAACCACGCTTTTTACGGTTCATATTTTCGTCGGGTCACGCGTCCCCTCAAATATACTTGTTTAATACGTGACTGGCGAGCTCCCGAATGCACTAGCCAGTAAAAATGCGATAACGAAAGTCAACACAAGAACACCGCATCGCATATTGCGACCAACAACAACTTCGAGCTTAGTTACAGAGCCCGTTTATTTGTCCCCTTTTGCTGGCGTCAGACAGGCGGCACTGAAATGGACGAAGACCAGCGCCGCGCAATAAAGCTGTGTCAGCCACAGCTTGCCACTGATCTTAGCACCGATTCACACGGCCATTTTGCCATACATTCGGTGATCAATTCAGAACAGCTCGAGCTTATTGAAAAAAGGCCCACGTTGGCGACGCAAAACCTTCTCCTACTTCAAATTCTGCAGACAAAATGTAATGCCTGGCAAGCATTGCTGGACTATTTGAGGAAGAACAACCAATATCGCCTTGCCACCAAGCTTCGCGTTCTCTCTTTTTTGCCGGCAAATGTTTCACTTATCGAAAGCTCAAAATACGACGTCAGTAAAGAGGCTTTCGCGAAAGGTGGCTTTGCTTACATACACACGGCACAGGGCAGGGAACATCCAAATTGTCCGCCAAAAGTCGTAAAAGTCTTGAGCGAGATTGGAGACGATCTAGAATGCGCGGTGAAAGAAATCAGCAAAGAAATTGTTCATCTTCTCACTCTTAAACACAGGAACGTCGTTAGCATTGACGGGGTGCTTGAGCTACCACAAACATTTCCATTCATCATCGGAATTCTTATGGAGAAAGCTGATCGCGGTTCTCTCGAATTATTTCGAAAAGATCCGGCAAACCCGCCTATGACTGACATTCAAAAATACGTTCTAATCAATGGAATAATCGATGGCCTTTGGTATCTGCATGAGAAAAAAATTGTTCATCGTGATTTAAAGCCGGCTAACATTTTGCTTTTTGGTCGGGACTGTTTACCAAAGCTGGCAGATTTTGGAATATCCCGAATTGTACATCACACGCTCAAAAATTCTCGTAGCGCTATTGGTACAATAATATATTCTTCGCCTGAATTGCTTCAGCCAGGAAAATATTACAACGTTAGCGCCGACGTCTATAGTCTTGGACTAATAATCTACGAGGTCTTTACCGAGCTGTCCATCGAGAAAGAACTTGGCTTTTATGAAATGATTCGCGGTAAACGACCAACGGTTTTCAGTAATCCTCCTTTTTCTTTACCGAATTCGCTGAAACCAGTGGTGCAGAAATCATGGATTGACGATATACACGAACGTCCTTCTGTGCGGAAAATAAAAATAACGTTAGCAGGTAAGCATTTTTATTAGAAAAATTCTTAGAGCTAATCGAACGAAGCAAAACACACAACTATGTGTCGACGTTTCGCTTTACCCTGTAAAGCTCCTTCAGAACCTAAGCAGCGGGGAAAAGTACGATAGGATAGGAGAAGAAGGAAAACGGCAAAATAAGGAAGAGAGAAGCTGGGACAGAAAAGAGAGGAGAAAAGCACACGCAACAAGTTTGCCGTAGATGGAAAGAATTGAGTACTCGCGGATACGAGGGAAAACAGACGCCCAGGTCTTCAAGAAGAAAACGCCGTCGTCGAAATCCACGAGTATTTTTATTGATTCACAGGTAATTCACATGTATTTTTATTGATTCACGGAGACAATTGAAAACTTTTAAAACATGTAGGAAATACGGGCACCCAGTTTGGGAAGAGTTTAGCGTGACAACAACTGACATAGGTAGCGGTTCGACAGAGAGTCAGACACTGTGCTGTGACTCATTCCTGCGCCCAGTTACGCGCAAAACTCATCCAATTACCCAGGTACCCGCGGTCGAGTACAGCGACAAAAGAGTTTTCAATTTCCCCCGTAAATGCTTAAGTAGTTCGTTTTTTATCAGGAAAAAAGTAGTCATGTTTACGTATTCATAACTATACTATAATTTTTCGTATTTGTGTTTGGTGTGGTGTGGGTATTTGTGTGTGTATTGCGCGTACGCGAGGGCCATATGCATGCTCAATTTTGATTAGCTGATCTAGTACGCTCGTCGTGTATGCTAGAAAATAAAGCAATATTTATAGCAGCCGTCTACGTCTCAGATCACAGCCCTGAAACGCTAATCATACTTTTAGTAATCTGCTTCTCGAGGAGCGGTGAAAACAAGTTTCAGTAGTGTAAAGTTCTCATTGCCACCCAATGCGAAAATGCCGCGGCCAATAAAATAATCGCACGCGCGAATAAATTGAACGTCATAGGTGTATATAGTCCTCACGAACGGACAATAGTGTATGTATGTGTGATAAGATTAAAATGTGTGTGATATGTGTAAATGTGTGTGATATGTGTAAATGTGTGTGTGTGTTTGTGTGGTCTTTGTAATATATGGCTCAAGTCTAGTGACACGCAATATACAAAATTCGCATGGTCATAACTTTTGATTGCCTCGACGGATTTGGCAAAAAATTGCTGTCTAAAATCTCCGTTTGGCATGCTTTTAAAAGCAAATGTATGCAACCACTAAGAATTGCTATATAGATCGCTGGCCCGCCAAAAATAAATTTGGCTGAAATTTTGTACAGAGCGAGCCTGACCCGTCCTAATGAAGGAATGAAAACCGGTTTCGCGAAATTCGCCACCACACGGTCGTGAG
>JAQGBB010001695.1:0-12708 GCA_034691745.1 Prismatolaimus dolichurus | reverse complement strand
AGGCGGGAGGAGAAGCGGAGGCAAAGTCGTGCATATTATCGATCAGTTTTTCGATTCGAAAGGAGAGGAGGGAATTTTTCCGGCCTTGTGCAAATAGAAGAGGAGCTCGCTTATAATTTATCGGCGAGACATATTGCGTTTCACTGGAGTTACAGTTGACCACACGCGTGCACGCAGTCCGACGACTTCGCGAACGTGGCCTCTGGGTGGGCCAAGTTCGTCGTCAGTGAAAGTTGTCTACCACGCGAGAATGGCCTTTGCGGTGCGAACTCTTTTCGCACTACTCGTTTTGCATAAACCCGCCCATTTCTCTTCTCGACTCAAGTGGTGGTTGTTCGCGAACATTTCACCAGGCTGTTCGTGGACTCCACCTGCCTGTTTTGGGGTATCAAGTTTAGTAGTTAAAATTCGGGAAAACTTTCATCGCCCGTTCATGTGCGGCGTAGATGACTAATTTGCGAAAAAAAAGTGGAGCTTCTCGTCTCGTCGAAGCAAAATGGCGAATTTACAAATTTTTTACCGATTTTTCATGTGGATTCGAAATTGTTGTTATTTCGCCCTTCTCTTTTTTTGCTCATCGCTGCGATTCCGTATTTTTTCTATTTTCAACTTCGTTGTGCGAGCGCCATTGGTCTGTTCGGTCTCCAGCAGCTATTTACCGTGCGGCTTTCCCACCGTGCGATGGGATTGTCTTGCTTCATAATGAAATCGAGCTGCTTTTGTGCAATGTGCTTCCAGCAGACCTCAGCCACTCGTTCGATTCGCCACCGTCTTTTCTGTTCAACTGTGCAGGCACTTCACGACGAGAGCGGAAGCATTTTCTGCGCTGAGCGATTTAATTTGATGGTGACATTTCGGCTAACTTGGTCTTTTCTCTCTAGCGGCTTTCGATCCGACACGTTAGCTAGCTACCTGATATGACGCGGCTGCTCTTTTCTCTGTCAGCCGACAAATTGGTCATTTGCGCTTGGGAAAACCATATATGTGGTACTGATTAGACCAACTCTCGCCCTGCTTTATCGGGACAAGAAATTTCAAATTGCACAACAGCGGCTGCTCTGCCCGTCGTTTGCAGCCATGTATAAGCTCAATGCGTGCGTTTCATCAAAAAATCGCAATTACGATCCGCGTGCCAGCATGCCCGCCTCCAGAGGGTTCCCTCATGCAGCATCTGTGGCCGTCCCGACCGCCTTTAGAGGAGAAAATTAAGTTTTGAAAAGATAAAAGAGCCGGAAGAAGAAGCGTCTCAAAAAGGGTGGGCGAAGAAGCAAAATCTGATTTATTATTTGCAGATTTTTCCGCCTTCGCCCGCCGAAAACGTCTGCCGAAGAAAGGTAGCTCGCAGCTCTCCGTCACGCGCAGCCAATTTTTCGCAATTAATAGAGCTTGAAATTGATCTACGGCCGTTGCGTTCTTCCCGTCTGCGGATCGAAGTCAGAAATCATACGACACGTCAAAGACAGTTTCATGCACGCTCGCGCACATGGACGGGGAGCTTCGAAAATGACATAAATAATTAAGCATGATCGATAAAACGTAGGGTACATTTATTCTTTTGCGTGCGACCAGCGGAAAAAGCAACTAAATTGACGTGCGCGCGAGCGGATGTCGGCTCTTCGATCTTCGGAGTTGGACCTTCAGCCGAGGATCGTGGAAAAGATCTTCGATGAGGACTTTTCATTGAGAAAAACTTATTTATTTTTCAAGTTTTATGTCATTTATGGGCAATTTTAAGCTTATTTATTACTATTTTAGTTTTTATATTTTCGAAAGATTTTATGCTTCAAAAAATCTACGCCATAATACCCAAACTAGCCCGATTTGCATTTCAACCTGTCAGCGAGCTTGCCTAAAAAATCGATTTTGACCGAAAGTGTTAATTTTATGATTTTTAGTTTTAGTTTAATTTTTGATTTATTTTTCCAGATGTTACCGAAGGTTTTCGTATTCCACAGATGCTGCTTCTGAAGATTTTCGTAATAATACCCCAACTATTACTATTTTCATTTCAACTGGCGTTTAAAACATCCAGCTAGCTAGCTTGCCTCGTCAACTCTGCGTTAAAAATCTCATTAATCCAAACTTCAGCAACGGACTTTCTCACCCGACTCTCCGGACTACGCCGCGATATCTTGCTCCTTTTTTGCTAACCCATCTCCATAAAATGGCCGTTTATCTACGCACGGGAGCTTTGTTGGCGTTCTAGCTCCGACCGTCAGGTGCCTCTAGCTGAAGCCATAACAAAAAATTTCCATTTCTTCGCTCTCCGCGAGTTCGATCGTAAAATTTCTCCCCGCTCGCGCACAGGTACACCGCTTATTATATGTTAGCTCACAGAGGAGAACTGACAGCTCACGCCGCGCTGATGCATTGAACCTTTCAGGCTTCCTGTGCGCCATTTTCTTCGTGATTACCCCTTGCTTTTGTTCAAGCTCACAAAACGTTCTCTTTCCTAGCGATGTCCATCGCGATGCAGCCCATCGACTTTCTCCAACTTTCGCTTCTCCTCGCGCCGTTGCTTTCACTCGCAAGCTCGAATAGATCAATAGTATTCCCAGATGATCTCTCACATCGGCACCCGCGGCACAAATGTGCCCTCGGTGAGTCACGTGACCGCCGCGAGGTAGACGCTAATCGCTCGACCGATGACGAATGTGCTAACAAACGACCCGGCGAGACCTGTAACTTCACACACGCACGCGTCTGCAACAAGCACCAACAGTGCGTGAGTGCCTGCGAATTCCACGGTTACCACGAGTGCACATGCGCCGACAAGGACGAGCACCACTGCTACCTCTGCTGCGGCAGGTACAACCGCGACTGCCGGCCGGCACATGAGTACTCCGTCTTCCGCTACAATGGCGAGTGGTGGGAGCGCCAGTCGTGCCGGCGGTGCCGGAGCGATCTCGCCAACGGGGACCACTGCGACGATAAGGACCGAACACGCGTGTGCGTCGAGGATATGTGCGTCAGGGACTACTGTCATGGCCGGCCCGACGGGTCGACGTGCAACTACGACAAGAACAAGGTGTGCATGGCGGGCGAGTGCGACGATCCGTGCAAGCGGCAGAGGAGTGATCTGCTTATGTGCGAGTGTGCACCGCTGTCGGCACACGAGTGCCATCTCTGCTGCTATGACTGGCGCACGAAGAAGTGTGCGAGTGCCTACTATCGCTTCAGCGTGAAGAACGCAGCGGATGATAAGCCGATCTTTCGCGTCGGCCAAACGTGCGGCCGGTACGGGCTGACGTGCAATCGATTCGGCGAGTGCTCAGGTGCTAGCATTATGCCCTCCATTGTGCTTTTTGTGCTGTGCCTCCTCGTCGTCGTCGTCGGTGAGTCTGCGTGACGTCATCGGTGTTTGATTGTATTTTTCGCGCTTTTTTCTGTTCGAGATTGTATCATACGTGATGAGCGCCGCGTTTTAAGCCCTGTTGCTGTGCATTCTGTCGTTGCGAAACATGTGTCCTGTGAGTGTAACATTTGTGCAAGACGATCAGGTTTCGCCGATGCTATCTCTCGAAATTTGAACGTGCAGAACAGCTGACGAGAACAAGAGTGCTTCGAGTGGAACACAAACAAGGGCTCGCCAGGGTAAAAGACATCCCGCGAGAACTTAAAAAAAAACGCGCGCTAAATTTGGCGCCTGCCAATCTCACACAGTTTTCCTAGCGAGCTTGTCGATAAAACCAACGTCTTTTGTCGGGGTGGGGTACTCCCTGTAAGGGGTGGGGTAGAAGGTGAGGGTGGGTACACCTACCTGCACTCTAACACCATCCGCTAAGTTGTGTCCGCGGGGGGATGGGGGATCCGGGGGGATTTTTTTCTGAATAACCATTAAGCATCCTCCTGTTGTCGCGCTGCGCGCTCTTGCTGGATGCAAAAAAATGCTGACGGCGGTTCAAATGGCGACATGTTGAATGTTATCGCAGAAGGGTGATTCGAGTTTCGAGATAAAATGTGACTTCGAAGCTTCATCAAAACGCAGCTGCAGTGTCACGTAACTTTCTGGGAAGAGGAACTGAGAAATTTGCTATACTCGACAGCTACACCTCAATTTTCGAAAGCTCTCGCCACCTGTAGACGAGTACTTGTAGAAAAACTACCGCAGCGCTTTTCATTCTGCTCAGTTGTCTAGCTATCAGATTGCAGCTAAAACTAAACGGCTATCTGCCGAAAACAACTGCTGTCGATGCGGATGTGAGATCATGTGACGTTTTTGCTATTTGTTACTAACCTTGAGCCACGTTAGCTTCGGTTTCGGTGTGCCGACCACAGAGCAGTCGAGTGCGAGCGGGCGGCCAACGATGATCGACGGAACAATCTCACTGGTATCGAGAAAACGTGGCGGCTCTAAAAAGTTCGGACTGCTTCTAAAATCTCTCCAACTCAAAATTTTTTTGATCAAAAATAGTCTTCGCAATAGCACCCCTTAGCGGTCGGCGGGTCCGAACTTTTTACCGCTTCCGTGTCCGGCTGAAAAGGACTCCGGGTCCACAATGACTTCCAAACGAGGCAAGGACAAACTAGCAAGCAAAAGCGTGTCAAATAGTATAGTTAGTCCACGGAAAAGGTTCTCTAAAAAAATCAAATTTTTGACTTTTTCAAAAATTTCCCGAACGATCGCGGTTTTTTACTAAAGGTTTCTCATTTTCACGAACCTAGTCCTCTGGATCCGGACCCGGTCTTTTTTAACCAAAAAACCCGGATCGGACCCGCCGATCGCTAGTACCTCTGCTATTTACTGCCGAGCTGCGAGGGCACTAATAGGAAAAGTACGAACGCCTACCGAGCACGGTGAGCTCGAAATGCTTGGTCGCCTCTCCGGCATCGTTCTTGAGCACGCACGTGTATCGCGCGGTATCGCTCAAACGCGCTTCTCGAATCTCGATTCGTCGCTCCTCAATCTGTAAGCGTCACGTTTTCTACGATTATCGATCGATACTTCAACTTTCGTACAGTCATCGTTGGCGGAATCTCCGTCTCGTTCGGCGGTCGACCATCGATGAGCCACGACGTCTCATAGCTGCCGGTCGCCTTCACCGCACATGTAAGAACGATATGATCGCCAACTTTGACCTCCCTCTTTTCGACGCCCTTATCCACTTGCGGAGGTGCTGAAAAACATCAGTCGATTATCGATCGATTATCGATCAGGCGATCGCCACCTCTCATCTGAAGAACGAAGTCCTTCTCCGCCGATCCGCCCTTGTTCGTCGCGCGACACGTGTAGCGAGCGGCGATGTCGTCGGACATCCGCGAGATCCACAGGGTTTGGTTGTTGTTGATGACGCGAATCTCGGGTATGTCGAAGGATTCGCCGTCTTTCAACCACGTGACCTGAAAGACGTCATTGACTGACGTCACGTGACTGCTTTGTGAGAATCGTTTACCTCCGGATAAGGCTTGCCCGCAACGACGCATTCGATTCTATCGGTCGCCCCGCGAATTGCGCGAACAATCGACGGCGACGATGCCGAATCGTTGATGCTTGGCGGAACTGAAAAATCGATCGATACTTCCGACTAATATTTTAATAAAATTATTATTAAAAATTTTTAAAATTATTATTAAAAATTATTAAAATTATTATTAAAAATTATTAAAATATGGATTTCTGGAATTCTACCGATCACGCTGAGTATAAACGCTTTGCGTCCTTCTCCTGCCCGATTCTTCGCGACGCATTCGTAGCGCCCCTCATCGGTTGAGAGGGTGGCGAGAATGTGCAAGCGTAGACCGTTCGCAGCAGTCTGAAGATCAGCTTTGAGCTGTGGAATTTTACTTCTTTTTTCGGAGAATGAACGAACCTGAATCAGTCCCTTTGTTGGGTCAAGCGATTGGCCGTCTTTCAGCCAGTGGACGTCGAGGGGCTCAGTTCCTGTGACCGCACAGTCAAGTGCCGCTGTTTGAGATTCGATTACTTCAATTCGTTCAACGTCGGCTCCCGCAATGCGTGGTGGTTCTAACAAATTTTGCAAAACATATAAAAACTCCGGAATTCTTTTGTAGTTTTACCGATAACGTTCAGGAACAGATCGAGGTCCACCAATCCTATCGGGTTGCTCGCAATGCAAGTGTACCTAAAGAGTAATAGTGGCAATTCATAATCGGAAACTGACGACTGTTAGTGATACATCAAACGGCAGTGAGCATTCAGAAAGAATAATATGGTTATCCAAATGAAACAAGTAATCCAAACTCGATCGCCTTCAACGAGATCGGTTGACAATTCGATTTCTTGCAACAAGGTTTGTCGATACCTCGATCGTTTTCAACGAGATCCGTCTCTAGTTCGAATCGTTTTCAATTAAACACGTTGAACATTCTATCACTTTCAGCGAGATCAGTCGACATTTCGATCGCTTTCAACGAATCCGTCGAAACTTCAATCGCTTTGAACGAGATCCGTTCATGACTCAATCGCGTTCGACAGAATCAACGAAAATTCGATGGTTTTCAACGAGATCCGTCAACAATTTGATCGCTTTCAGGATCCATAGACAGTTCGATCGCGTGCAACGAATTCATCGATAATTCGAACGCTATCAACGCGGCCCGTCATATTTCGATCTCTTTTAAGAAGATCCGCCAAAAATTCGATCGCTTTCAGCAGGATCCGCAGATCATTCGATCGAATGCAACGAATCTATCGATAACTCAAATGTTGTCAACGAGACCCGTTGATTCTTTGCATCGAGATTCTGCGGTGATTCGATGGTTTGCAAGATCGCAACCAGTTTGTCGTCATACTGTAAGGCTTTTACCAAAAATGAACTTCCTTTCTTACCTCGCTCCATCGTCAAGCTGTGCGCTGCTAATCTGAAGGGACTTTCCGTTGGAGAGCACCCGAACGTTTTGGTTTTCTTGCAGCGGGAGTCCGTTCTGTAAATGCAGTCATTTTTCGCTCAAACTCATTCTCATTTCCCAACGACTCAGCTACCTTCAGCCAAGAAATAGTTGGCTCCGGACTGCCAGAAGCAGCACAATCGAGCACAACTGATCGTCCGACGACCACTTGAATATTTCGTGGAATATTCGTCCCCGATATGCTTGGTGCCACTGTAAAGGAATGATTATTTCGAGATTGCTTCGACACAGCCAGAGAATGAACTACCGAGAACATCCAGGGAGAAATCGCGCTTATCCTCCCCGGCCGGATTTCGCGCAATGCACGTGTATTTTGAGAGGTCATCGGCGGCAACTTTGATAAAGTGCAACCGCTGGCCGGAGGCGGCAAGATGGACGTTGGGCGATGTCTCGAGCGGACGGCCATTCTTGAGCCAGCTTATCGTTGGCGATGGCCGACCGTACGCCGGACAAGAGATCGTTGCTCGTTGGTCCAAAATCGTCTGGGTTGTGTCGGGAATGCCCTGCCGTTCGATTCTCGGGGGACCTAGATATCAATAATTTTTTTTAAGCTTCAAAATTAATTTCTTTTATGTTATTTTGTTTTTTTTTCTTACTTTTACGTTTTCAGCAATTTTTATTTGATTGATTTTAAAGGGTCCGTAAAAAGTCGACAGACACGGTTTGAGGACATCGACAGCAATTGTTGAGACATTACACCTGTAGCCTCTTGCCTTACGCTTTGGTGCCACATAATGTAAGCAGTCAAAATATAAACTTTGGCTACCATGTCCTGTTGACTTTTTACTTATTTTAATTTTCTCTTCAATTTTTACGTCCTCATTTTCGCCCTATTAAAAAATCACGGAAATTTACTCATCACATAAACGGCGATGTCCTGTTCGGCGAAGCCAGCCTCGTTCGTTGCGACGCACGTAAATCGGCCCGAGTCGGCGATGCGGATTCTCGCGATTCGGAGCTGATTTCCGACGATCGAACCATCCGGTAGAATCCGAGCGAGATTATCGTCGCTGAGCTTTTCCCCGTCCTGAAGCGAAGATAGCTTCGCAGAAAAATCCACTCTGCTTCACAGTGAAAGCCATCAGACCTTATGCCACGAGATCGTCGGATCAGGCACACCCGATGCCGGGCAGCTGAGCACAAACGACGTATCCTCAACGACTGTTCGGTTCTTATCTTTCTCGAGGATTAGGATCACTGGAGGCACTGGAAAAATATGCGAGAAAAATTAATCGAGGCCAAAAATATGCAACTTAGCTGCTAACTATCTCTTGCTATGTTCCAAGTGTGAGGCGGGTTACTTGACAGGTGCCGCAGTTACTGCGAAATAACCATGAATTTACGTTGCAGTGGACCTAGTAAACCACCCAGCTCGTGCAGTTTTAGGTCTACTGGCACACTCTTTTTATGGGACCCAACTGCTACCATGTGGGTGTTACGTTCCAAGTTTCAGCTCGATCGGACTACTCCTGCGACAGTTACAACGAAACGTACAAACAAACGTAGAAAGTTATGGACAGTGACCGCTTACCCACCCTTTTCTCACCGAACGCGTAGGATATGCGCCGGTGGCAAAAGTGAGAAAAACGTAAACGGGTAGCAGGAGAGGTGGGGTCGAGCATTGTTTAAGTCAACGGGTTGTTCATTAAATCTGGTGGTTTTACGTAAAGTTTTAGTGTTCTGGAGCAATTAATTTTTTACGCATCCTGTATTTTGAAAGAAAATCGAAAAATCTTCGAAAAATCAGAAATTTTTTTTATAAAAAATTCATGAAAAAAATCGTTGTTTTTCGTTTGCAAAAAGTGAGAAAAAACTTTATCGAATAAAAGCAGAAAATTTAAAAAAGTTTCTTCCCGAGCCGGGAATCGAACCCGGGCCGTGCGGGTGAGAGCCGCAAATCCTAGCCACTAGACCACTCGGGACATATGTTTTATTGTCTAAATTTCGCTCAGAACTAGATCGAAAGCAGATATCGTAATTCCCAATTTATAAAGGAATACATTGTTCCCATCATTAGTTTTCCTCATCCAATTCTCTGTCGGCATTGTTGGCCTTGCTTAGAGTGACAGTTTGCAAATCTATTTGATTTTGCAAGAAATTTTGTGCCGTTTACCGTTCACAGCCCGATAAGGGGGCGAAAGTCCGACGAGTTCGACGGATTCGGATATAAGCATACTCACCCACCCACCGATTGCTATTGCGCATTCTTGTAGACCATGCATTTGCAATTTGGTTTTATACAAAACAATAAATTTTCTACTTGATCCTTTAAAAAAAATTTGTTAAAACTCTACGAATTGTAAAATTTATTTCAAAGTGTAAAAGAAAAGTTTTCTTGCAAACAAATACTCTTAAAACTTTAAAATAAAAATTAATCAACAAACTTTAGCTAAAAGGTAAGCCAAAATTTATTTGCCGTTTTAGTTTCACTGCAATTTTCAACTTTTTAGAACGCTTCACCGTATCGGCAAGCTTAGCTTATTCTGGTCTTTTTTGACGATTCTAATTGGCTTCGCAGCACTCATACTCGCCATTCACAGCTGCTTGCTGTGTCGCGGTGGCGTATGCAAACCGTTCACAAAGAAAGCTATGCCCGCCATGCTTCTAACGTGTTTTGCGTTCTGCTTTGCAGCCGTTCTCTCTTTTAGAGTAAGCATGTATTTTCGTTTCAAAGGATTAATTTTTTTAACCAATCAAATGATCCTTGTGCTTAGATTGGAAGCATTCAGGATCCCGTCAACTATCCGACGAGTGTCAGAGATGTTAGCACGACGAGCAGCGCAGGCCCTGTGGATTGCCGTTCTTTCGTTCATGTCTTTCTCGGTGGCGCTATCTTGGCTTTTGTGATGGGTCTCAGAAAAGTGCAGCCAAAATAGTTCACGATTTAACTCTGCTGAGAGTTATCAAATGAGCTTGATACTGACTGCTTCATTTTTAGACATTTGCAGTGACACCGAAAGTCAAGCAAGTTCTTCGACTTTCTATGAGTCGCTGCCAATTTTAATGTCAGACCTGTTGAGTTAACAGATTTGCTTTATTAGTAAAACCGGTGATTTTTGGGACTTGTTTTCTATTAATCGGATTTTCATTAATTTTGACTCTAAATGGGAAAAACGAGTGATAAACGGCCAATAGAAAAAATTGCAATTTTTGCTGAAATTTCGCTTTTTATGCACAGCCAGGGCGACACAGTGCACTGATAGCTAAAAACGAAGACGCCTCCGCTAGCTGTATGTACTGTAAAAAGTGCGATGTGCTAGTATTTTGTGAAGAATAAAGTTATTGCTTGAACTTGTTCGTCAGCACAGTGGCTGTACCTCCGCAAAAAGGCCGTTCATCCGATGGTTTTATTACTGATAAGCCCATAACTGTGACGTCTACGTCGTAAAAGCTCGACTTAAAAACGTTTTGTCACACGTGCAATTTTCGAGTGGTTCGCCTTCCTTGACTCTGATCGACATACCATCTTCAAACAACATTGATTAGGAATTTTGATAAAATAGGCATTGAAATTAATTATTTTTGCGTTGTGAGTAGTGATTTTTCCGGGCGATTTTCAGCTTTTCCGTTTCCGGGCAGACCCAGAAAAATTGTTTTTCCGATTTTTCTATCCGACACTGTCGGGAAAATATTTTTCGTTTCTTTCATTTTCTGTGCCACTCAAAAACGAAAATTTTCCGATTTTTTTCCGTTTTCACCCACATAAGAAAACGTAACCATTCTTTACCTAACTTTCAACAATATATGCATTTCACCACTACTTTTGTAAATTTCAGTTTCATCGCTCTGAAGAAATTTCAGTTAATTTTTATCCTAGCTTCGCCGTCGCACTTATGGGGTTCTTTAAAAATCAAACAAGCGAATAAACGGAAAAATATTTTTCGGCCCGTCAAAAAATGTTTCGTTTCCCTCCGTTTCTGGGCGCTGCCGGACGATCATCTTAAGCAGCAGCGATCAGAGAGAGTTCTTTTCCTCTCCCGGATATCCGAACGATTATCCGATGAACGCCGAATGCAGATATCATGTCGTCAATCGTGTTCAAGGCTGTGGCGTTCACTTTGAAAGTCTTTTCTTCGAAACCTTCGGCATTAGAGATTTCCCTCAGTTCGCTGCCTATAACCCAAAGGGTTTGTCAAAGGAGTACTGGGGTAACGTGAAAGTGAACCTCACGTTTAATTCCGAAGAGATACTCGGGCTCTTTCGTGCCGACCAGACAGGGACCGCAAAGGGTTTCAGGATCGAGGTATCGTGCGGTCAAGACAAGCCGTCAACGTCGACAGAAGAAGCGAGAACAGGTCAGCAATCATCACCGAGAGGTCCAACGACAACAACCACGGATTCGTCCATTCACGCTGCATGGTCTTCGTCGCTTTTACTGTTAAACGTGTTCTTCTCTTTGGCAAATTTTTGCACTCTGCCTAGCGCGTAAAACACGTAAAAGTAGAAATTGTTGGTCAAATGTACATGACTTCCCCGTTAGTCATTCAGCCACCCTTTAAAAGTCGAAGATTGGGTGTGCTGCAAGTTTGGCCCCAAAACATGGGCACTGCCCGCCCATGTGACTATGTTTGCTCAAGCTATTTTCATACGTATGCCGCAGCTATGCTGGTGGACTCACATTAGAAGCAAAATGCTTCATTCATAATTTATTCATACTAGTTCGCGTTCTGCCTTGGTCTTCACCAATACAACATTCCTTGACGGGTTTTAAGCTGGCGTCGTTCAAACTTGACTTTTTTGTATAGGCCGGCGCCCATGTTTGGCCCTAAAATATGGGCACCGCCCGCCCATGTCGGCCCATCCCTAGCTGTAACTGATTCACACAGACTCACCACACGCGACCTACTTACGCGCTGCGCGCTCCAGAAGCTGCAAAAAGGCGTTTTGGTACAAAGAATTCGCTTTATCAGTTACTTGCCGCTCGAGCAGCTTAGCATTAAACAGTCGCAGCAACCGCAACAGTCACAAAAACTACAACACACTTCAAGCAAAACAGAACTTCAATTTTTCCAATTCACAAGACGTTCAACAGAGGAAACGGGAGTAGCAATAAATACAGAACGAAGTGCAAACCTAAAGACAACGCATAAAGGTTAGCTAATATGCATATGGAAAAGCGTCTAGTGGCAGCGTCAAATCGTGCATCCTTCTCAAGAGAACCTCACGATATCCGCGTCAAGGCATCGGCGAAGCCCATGATACCAACACGCGGCAACACACAATGTGTATACTAAGAAAGGAAAGAAGGAAGAAATGAAAGGGAAGGAAAAGAAAGAAAGGAAAGAAGGAAGAAAAATGCAAAGCTATATAGCAGGAAGTTCAGCTCAAAACTAGCAGCAACCACAAATCGTTAAACCCATCAATCGATCAAGCGTCTCCTATCTAGAGGACCTCGCGATAGCCCGAATCGTCGACGCCCTCGGCAGCATTCCCACCGACCGGCGTCACGGGCCTCAGCTGCGCGTCGGGGTCTTCGTAAAAGTGCAGCTCGTCGTTAGCTGGCACGTGACCACTCAGAACGACCACGTCGCCGCCGGTCGGCGTGCACTCGAACAGCTTGAGACCGGATGCGAGGTAGACGACCAACAGGTCAAACAGCAACGCGACCATGCGGAGGCCACCGAGGAACGCGTGAATGCTATACAAAGAGGAGGGAAATCGAGCTCAGAAGCAACTCGGACTAATCGACATCTCTTTGACCCACCGAAGGCGCAAAGCTTGTGGGTCATAGAGCGAGCAGGCACCCCGCTGACCGCCGCAGTCCGTCGACCAGTCGAGACACGCACTAGCTTGAACGTAGTCGTAGATGAACGGCGATGGAAAAGTACCTGCAGAGAC
>JAQGBB010001694.1:0-12711 GCA_034691745.1 Prismatolaimus dolichurus | reverse complement strand
ACTTTTTTGCCAAGTCGGGATCGGGATTGGCAAAAATCGATCCCGGGATCCGGGATTGGTTTCTTGACGCATCTCTTGGTTTGATGACGTCAACAAAAAGATCGAGGTGCTACCTTGCCGGTCCAGTTTGACGTACTACCGCTAACGGAAGGCACAGTGTGCATCAACGATCAATGATTTTGCCAGAATTGCTTTTGCAAATAATTGCAGAAGAAGTTGCCAATTCTGAATCATAGAATAATCAGAGAGATCATCAGAAAATTGGGATAGGTGGTTTCAGAGCTGTGCCAATAATTTTTGTTTTAACTGACAATAAATAAAAGGCAGGCGTTCTTGTGACAAAAACAAATCGTTTTCAATTAATACCAAGTCAAAACATGACAAGTAAATTAACAAAGAAGCTAACGCAGATGCAGGACACATTTTAGCGGATAAAGCTGAAACTGGTGTTACTGTTTGGAATTGTTTGCTCGACGTCCGCCTGTCGAAAACTATCTGAAATTACCGTCAAATTTGCAAAAAACGCAGATTTTCTGCGAACAAAAAATGAAACTTTTTCAAAAATTTAAAATTTTTTGAAAATTTCGTGAAATTTGACTAAATTTTCGGTTAAAGAACCATGATTTCTAATTCCAGATACCGAGGGGTTTGGCATTCACGATTCCGGGATCCAGGAGTGGAATTAGGAAAACAGCCGGGATTCCTGGATCCGGGATCGCGATCCCAAACGAACACTAGAGTATGCACCCTTGTTCAACTAAGATATGAAAAAGTTGAATCTGTGTATAGACGTTAGTTTGTAAGCTCGGACCCAAGTGGACGTCCGACGCAAGTCACTTTGTTCCGGAATTTCAGAGCACTACGCACGCGAGACTAAAAATCTTTCAGTCGTTTGCAAACATGTGTTGAACTTTTTTGGCGATCACATATGAAGTAACGGTTTTTAAGTCCGCTCACTGACGTATGTCGATGTGCCCTGAGTGATGGAATATATCTGTCTCTCTGTGTGTCAGTTATTTTTTCCAGGCTGTTTTTTAATTTTCCATTTCCTTTCCGTTTCCGACCACTCTGGAAAATTTTTAATTTTTTGCTTCCAGTTATCGAGAGGGGCCTTAAAAATTACTTTTCTTTCCCGTGAAGTCACTGTCGCTAAGGTCACTGTGGCTGTCGCTGAAGTCACCGGGTAAAATCGCTAAACTAAACAATGGAGACGATATATACCTGATTTCTCGCATAACACTGTTACATCTGCGTGAAAAGCACTACGAGTATTACACCGTTGCTGTCAAAAATCCCTCTTCTCGAGCTTCGCGATAAAGTCAATTTTGTCGAAATACGGTGGATTGCAAATTCAAACACTGCAAAAAGTTTGGGCATCCCTGAATCTTGGGAATGTTTGCGAAATATAAATTTTCAGCAATGAGCGGAGGGTGAAACAACATATTTTTCCGACCTTACTGGCGCTAGAAAAGTTGAAAAACTTTCGACAGCCAACAATGTTCATACACGTATTGACACTGCATTTAGGGTCAAAGCTCGCTTATTAGCACACCGTCAGCGTTAGCACAGGCACAACAGTTGTGACAATTGTTAGAAAACAAGTCGACCCACAATTTCTTACAAAAGCCATTATATATGCTCAGGAGAAAAAACAAACAAAGATGAAAAAAATTCTGTATTTCGCCAAAAAAAAAACAAATCAAAACAAACTTCAAAATTGATATGCAAAATTATCACTACACAACAGTGACACGTATGGCAACATATCCATGACAATAGCGTTTTTGCTCGACTCTGGCATCGCACTGAGCAGAGTTCACGGTCGAAAAGACTAACACAATGAATGATGCAAACGTCTCTCTACGAATGTTACTTTTTTAATCAGACTAGAAGCAATGTTCGATTTTGTTAGAATAAGTTGACTCATAAGTTGATTTGGTGTTGCTCTAACGACCGGCCGCAAACACTTTTACTGTTCTCTAGCTGTTCGCAAGTTGTAAAGGAGTTAGTAATATGTCAAGAAAGTCGGTATTCCTCTTCAACTATTTCCTGCTGTCAAGCATCCGCCTTCGAGCTGCTGCGCAATCGATGACCTTCACAGATCAGCATATGGATTTTTGCGCTACACTACATTATAAACCAACTTTTATTTGCACCAAAAATTAGAGACGAGTTTGTTTTATTTTATTTGGGTTAAAAATGCTTTTGGTGTTTTATTAGTGCTTTCAAAGAAAACCTCCAGAGGTTCTCCATTTTCATTCGACCATTCCCGGATTTTTCTTCCCTTTTCTCCTCACGTTTGCCCGAGAAGTTCTCTTCTGTAAGGGAGTCGTGCAAGTATATAAAAGTGAATGAACGTGAAAAAACGTTTGAAAACCTAGCGAAAAAGGCTCAAATCTTAAGCTTCATTGGATCTCAAAATCTTGTCCTTTTGCCTCTAATTTCTCTGCCTAGGACTGCGAAGTTTGGACACCCAGTTTTGCGTTTCCTTCAAAGTAATTCTGGCTTAAAAGTTTTATTTCTAACTAGAGTTGAAAATCAATGCAAAATTATCTTTTAGCTGTGTAAAAGTGTAATTGTTTTGACGAAACGAAAAAACCTACAGTTAAAAACTTTGATTGAAACCTTTTTTATTTTTATAAGTAAGTAAAAGTAAAAAATAATAATAAATCAAAATTTTAAAAATAAATTACATGAAACTGAAATTAAGATAGGACGTGAAAAGTTTCTAGGTACCGCATCGGTCTGCACCGGTTTTCCTACACTCCTCGACTTCTCTTGTCCATGGGGCCAGTTCCTCTACGCTATCGACGCAATACGGCGAGGAGGCGTCTTACCCGGCGACGCATGTGCAAACACGAACTCGCTACCCGCGTTCTGCAACGTGTCCTCGGTCTCCTCGAATCCCGTCTTCACCACATGCCTCTTCCAAAGCAGCTGCACGGTGTTCAACTTGGACCTCACCTTCGGTGATCCCTGTCCGAAGCACGCGAAGGTGCTGTACGCGCAGTACGCATGCTCAGGTACATTTATAGCAAACAACTTTTGTCGGCTTGGATGAGAAAGGGGCCATACATTAATGACATCACCTTCTGAGGCGAGGGAGGGCGTCCGGACGAAAGTGACGCTGTGTGTAAAAGACACCCCATGTTTATGTATTATAAGAGATGACCTGTGGGGGAGGGGATCCGAAAAGTCAACTTTTTAGGTGACGTCATTATTGCATGGCCCCAAAGCGCAAAAAGTCATTCTAGCCCCGTGCACCCCAATGCCGACGGCACCGGCCTACGGCAGTGCCACCACGGTCGGCGAATACCATGGCGCATTCTACTACGGTGCGACAGTTACATTCGGCTGTACAGCCGGATATACCCTCTCGTCGAGCGCGACAGTGACGTGTCTCACCACCGGCCAGTGGTCACTTCCGTTTCCAATCTGCACTCGTAAGTAGGCGTCACGTAGTCTTTAGATTGTCGGTCAAGGCGAAGACATGCCGAGGATGAGTGGAAGCAAGTTGCATCACTTAGGGATCATCCATTATTTGCGTAAAGCAAAAATTTGTATTTTTCGACCCCCCCCTCCACCTTGTCACGGTCTTTACGTGTAAGAGACAGGCTATCTATTAGACATGATGTCACGGTCGGCCCGACTTCCCATCCCTTCCTACCGCTTTACGTAAACAATTGATGGTCCTTTACTCCAGAGAATGGCCGTTTTTATTCGGTTAACAAAAAAAAAATTTCGGGTTTTTTGCGCAAACCGAACGAAAATTTTTGGCTTGTTCGAAAAAACCGAACCGACAATTTTTGGCTTGTTCGAAAAAACCGAACCGAAAATATTTTTTGGTTTTGTTTTTCGTTTTTTTTTTCAGCAAGACTTTAAAATGACTTTTTCAGCTGTTTTACTGCGCCGGAAAAAATCGGTTGTGTTATTTGTTTTCTTTGTGGGGTAACATTTTAAAATGAATTTTAGCCGTGTGTCTGAACTGCTTGACGCAACCGGAAAAATTTCTTTCTGTTGGGGCAAGATCTAAAAGGACTTTTACGCACCATTTCCAGTTGTTTAGGCCGCTGAAAAAAAAACCGAAAAAACGAAAAAAACTAAGGTCTTTTTTCTTCAAAAACCGAACCGAAATTTTTCGGTTTTTCGGTCGTTCCCGTTGAATAGCTCAAAATATCAGAAATAATTTTCCCGACATTTTGAGCTATAGCGCCTGAAAATGCGTTCAGGCATGCGAGAGAAATGACCAAAACGTCTTTTGCAACCGGTCAATGGAAGACGCAAAGTTTTGTCATCGGTGAATAAAGAAATCGGGATGGTAGGGGACTTTGCCGAACTTTGCGCCGCATTCTTGCAAAGCATGATTTTTTCCAAAAAAAGTTCCTTACCAAAAGTAGTGTATTTATATCCTCTGAATGGAAATTCGTGTTCAAATTAATTATTTCGGCCACGCCCGAGGCTACCTTTGTTTCGGTTTTTAGCATCGATTTTGTTTGGTCTTATTCGGTTTTCTTGGATTTCCTTAAATTTCTATCGATTATTCTTTTCCATTACCTGCGATCCCCGTCGATGCCTTTACCCTTTGCACTCGTTGAGCACGGAATTTTTGTACTACTACTAGTCGCAACGAAAATTAGTGCTGTATTTTCTCTTCGCCGCCTCATCACTTTTCTTCACGTCTACTATTATTTCTAAGCTTTCACGGATGCGGAAGAACTCACAATAGATTTTCACATACGCTGATGCTTTTCTCGCAAATTTGGACTCAATCGCTCATTCTTCCTGAATCCCACGTGTACTTGGAAATACAGCTCACGGTGTGTGTGCTGCCACTGAAGCCTTTTTCACGCTTGTCAAACGTTATGAAATTGAATAAGATCGCTTATTATCCAACGCCACATACTTCATGGTATCACGTTGAACGTCGATTTTTTACTTCCTCCTATTACGTCACATGGGCAGGCCGGTCTACTCACAACGGCACTTTTGTCAGACTCCATACCATGGTGTGACGTCACATGTGAATGTGCGCTAGTGCGGTGTAAGCTCACTTGGTTGAACTGGGTTCGACTTCTGTTTACTAGATTTCGACAGTCTGAAACCTAACCTACGCTTCTACGATGTATTTCCTTCTACTTACCATTCTCCTCTTTGAAAGAGCAGCTCTCGTTAGAGCGTCTCCAGAAGAAGTGCTCATCGAACCTACAGCTGAAGCAACTGCCGATGACATGAAGCTCCTTGCCCAGGAGGAGCCGATTGCAATGATCAGGCGTTCTCTGCTTCTCGTGAGAAGCCGTTTAGCCGAGCGACAGCAACAGCAAGCATCTAACGCGAAGCTGGGCATTCTGGCACCTTCCAACGTGAAGCCAGCCGCGAACGCGGCGATGTTCGGCAATAAACTGCGGAAGTATGTGTACACTCCGTTTCCTCGTGCTCGCTTTTCGTGAAACACGGCGGCACATGCAAACGTGACGCTTTAAAATGAACATCTGTGCTGCTGAGATGCAAACACAGATACAAGGTATTGTGAGGTTTTTGGATTCATGGTGTTGATATTGCATATAAAGCTATTCGGGCTTAATTTTGTTGTTGCGAGTCTAATCTGGTTACCCTGTTTTCTCCTTCGTATGTAGTTCATTAGAAAATTTGTTAACAATTAGAAAATACTTTCAAATTTTTGAGAACAACAAACGCGTTAGAAAACTTTGAGATAAGCTTAGGGCTCATCCATATATGACGTCACCTGGCGAGGGGGGAGGGGGGCGGGTCGAAAATTTTTGAATTTTAGGTGACGCTACGTGTTAAAAGATACAGGCGACGGAAGCGGAGGGGGGAAGGAGGGGGTCGAAAAACTTTGAATTTTTAGGTGACGTCATATATGGATGAGCCCTTAGTTGACAAAAATCTTACTTTTTCTAGCTGCTAGCACGTTGCACTTTTCGTTCGCAACTGTGTTCTGTTTGCTCGCAATATTGGAAATACCGACTTACGTTAGCAGGTCTCCACACGATGACACAGCTACAGCGTATACTACCGTACTTTCCGTTTTATATACCCCACCCTTTGTTCTCTCCGGCTATAAGTGGCACGAGGCACGAGAAAATAGTTTTTCCCTCGGCCCTCATCAGATAATTTTACCGTCAACTTGAAGTATTATGAGTCAGACTCATGGTTGCGGTATAGAAAGCTACTAGTAACATCGTCGAACGAACTGATTTTCAATAGGTAGTCAGAAAACCGTTATTCAACATTTGTGCCGGTCAGTCTTGTTCAGATTTGAGTGGCAATTTATGACCATCACATGGTCTTCAGTCTTCAATTGACGATTGAGTTCCCCTGCAATGAAATATATACAACTAGTAGAGCGTTAAAGCCCAAACGCATCCGGCGTAAACACAAAACTCGAGGGCAAGAGAGACAAAGGGCAGCGATTTGTCGTGTACTGATTTGTCTACAGTACTGCTGTGGAAATCCACGTTTCTCCTCGGTCTCTTGTTGAAAAAACTATGATTTCGGAGGGGGGGGGGGCGAACCCCTATCCCTAACATCATTGGCAAGTTGGCTACGTCTGCCTATTTTGCTAAAACCGTCCGCTATAAACTTTTATCCATGGGCAGCAAGGGAAGATTATTGTCTGAACAGTTACAGGGTATCTTCCTTGTCGTTGCTCTCGGACGCAACAAATGGTCGCATCGATAGCAGATCCTCAAGACCCATCGAGTGCAATCCGGTCTATATTGTGTTGCTGACCCCTTCAAACATCTTACCACGGCTTCATAATTACGTCATCTTCCTCCGCCGCTGACTCTTCCGCAGATCGTGCCAAATGAGCAACAACGAGCTCGGCCAGTTGCCGTTTATTTTGTGTCTTTTCGAAGTTTGATGATAATCGAGTATTGTGATCCATCTCAATTAACGACCACTCCTTGCGGTCATTGCCTTCTGCGACTGGAAAGGCAGAACTCCCAATCAAATTCATACTGTAGAAAAAGAAGATGACTGCGAAGACGTGAAGGTACATGTCTTTTGCTTTTCAGTTTTGCTTGGAAATGAACGGAAGTAATTCCTTTTATAGAATGGTTCATCCTATTACCCTATTACGTAAGGGTTTCCTTAATACCTGCCCGAAAGCATACTTTTGTGCTTCCTCCAATTAGGCCAAAGCTCACTGTATGCAGATGACGCTGCAGGAAAAATCTTTAGATCAGAAGACGACTTGTTTTCGATCGCTCTGCTTCCACTAGGGAGTAGTTTGACGCAGATGCATATCAACGAGGTAGATAATAGGTCAGGTGACGCGAATCTCTTCGAAATGTATTTTTGTTGAAATTAATTAATAGATCATATCATCGCTGAAGAGGTGGCGACGGGCACGAAAAGTTCCCGGTTAAGTCCATAGCAAATACCGATACAGAATTTGATCCTGCAGAGCAGATAATCAACTTTTCCCAATCCTCGACCTGATCCGATCCTGCCGAATCATGAAGGTTTGTGTTTCACCTGTAGGCTTCCACTAACTGACCTTTGACGTCAGGTCAGAGTCACATAAGAGTTTACAGTGTCGCGGCTTATGGGCACTGGGAAGCACGACACAATCATCCCACCTGAAGTCGAAAAAGTCATTTCTGGCTAGGTGCATGAGCACTCAAATTGGTACAACTACCGATTAAGTTCAACAGCACAAAGTACAGAAGAAACTTGTAACGACAGAAGGCTTTAAGTGGAAAAGTATAATAGTCAATGTACAACAAAGTTTTAGTGAAAGTGATGAAGCTGGAACAACTCACATTACAAATCCAAAAAGTCCTGAACTCAATTTAATTGTTTCGTTACCACTTCTTCGGTCAGCGTTTTTCATTCTGCATGTTTTTCGCCACCGCTTTTTGATCGGATCGTTTGAAGCCAGTCGCTGATCATTCTAAGTATTTCATTGCTTTCGATCGGATTGGCTTGTAAGGGTTTCTCCTGATCCGTATTCGCTGCGGCGAGCTGATCGAGCACGTGAGTCCAGAGTTCATTGCCTTTCTTGTTGTGAACGCCGAGCGACGATTGCAGCTTGCTCTCGAGCTCTTCCTTGCTCGCAAATTTGTCCTTGCTTGAAGCGAAGAAGTCGTCGGCTGTCGGTGACGCGAAGAACTGCTTTGCAACTTTCGGTCGAACAATGACGTCTGTTGAAGCGTCTTCAACGAGTGTCGGTGCGGCTTGATTTTCAGCAGGGAACTCTTCTGGTTCGGTGCCCCAGTGTATCATTTTCGAGGATGTGCGTCACGAATTATTAGGCTACGTGGCTCTATGTAAATTGTAACGCGCGAGGTTAGTCGGCTAATCGCATGCCGTTTGTCCACGCAGTTGACATGGTGACGGAAGGGCAATTCGCCATTTCGAGGACAATATCTCCGCTCATGTGAAGCTAAACGAAGAAATATGCGGAGCTTCGTCTGGCGCAACAGAAATTGAATGATGAAAATAAAAGTAGTCCAACCTCTACTTGGCATGATGATTGAATGCAATGAGGGTTGTTTCTAAAGCTGTGAGCTTGCAATAGGTTCGATGTTTCATATTTTTAAATGTGGCGCAAATAAAGTCATAAATTATACCAAAATTTGACGACTTACTCTACATGTTCAAAAATTTTGTCTATGACGTCCATTCGCCTCTCGCAGTCACTTACGTTAGAAAAAAAACGAAAAATGTTCTAACTGGCCATGGAGTCGAGTATCGGCTAGCAGCCGACCCTCGCATAAGTCGAACGGAAACAAATAGCTTCAGATTCAGCGACCACTGCGTCGTGGTTGGAACCTCCAAACAACGTGTGCGTGTCATATATGCACATGTAATGCAGGCGGCCCACAAACGTTAGGGAAGCCTGTGAATGCGAACGCAGCAAGTTTTGTGAAAAGCGTGAGTCACTTCAAACTTTTTGTATTTTCTCCGCCGTCTTGCGTTGCCGCTGTCTTTTATGCAGCCGCGATCCGGAATTGTGGGTCCTTGCGCGAGGGTGCCACTTCAGGTCCAGTCCAAAAGGGTTTTTGCCTACCAGGAACACTAAACCAGAGTGGATTAGCGGAGGTACTATTCGGAAAATCAACTTTGGCTGGCCGTCTACGTTTAGTAATTTCCCGGCACACCAACGTTCGGTTGGTTGTCAGTGTCAACGAGGCTTCTGTTTACTCATACACAGCAACTGTTGTCATGCGCAAGAATTCCTGCGTCTTTGTGATTTGAACGTTTTTTTTCACAACTCAAGTTGAGCAACATGGCGTTCTTAGAGAATAAAGCGCGCGGCTGCCTATTCGGCCAAGCAATCGGCGACGCCCTCGGCGCCCGTTACGAGAACATGTCCGCCGGCAAGGTGACGGCGAAGATCGCCGCTGATAGGGGCGACGCCCTCGTCGTTCCTATCATCGGCGGTGGTGGTCACAATATGGCACCCGGTCAGGTGACCGACGACACCGAAATGGCGCTTGCACTCGCGCGAAGTTTGCGTCGAAAATCGGCGTTTGATCCCTACGACATCGCTGTCTCCTATCACACTTGGTACAAGAGTAGCCCACCGGACATTGGTCGCTCAACGTTCGGTGCTTTTTCGGGTGTGCGTCAAACAACCGACCTGAAAAAGGTCTATGAAACGATTGTGCAAACATCGAAATCGATAAATCGCCAGAGTATGAGTAACGGATGCCTGATGCGCATTTCGCCTCTGGCGATCGCCGCCGCGAAGTGGACGAGCGACGAGCGGCTTCGCGAAGCAGCGGTGCTCGACACCGTATTGACCCATCCGCATCCGATGATGCACGACGCGGTGCGCGTCTACGTCACTGCGCTTAAATCGCTGATCAACAGCAGCGGATCTGATAAAGCAACCACCGAAACTGCTTATCAAAAAGCACTCGCCGCTTCGCAGGATGACGCGATACGGGAACATCTTACTGCTGCGGCGAGGTCAAACTTATTTCCGGTAAAAATTCCAACTTTACAGCGAGGAGCGGCTGCGGAAGAACTGACGAGTGCGGATAAGAAAAACATTGGCTACGCTGGTTTGGCGTTACAAATTGCGTTCTACGAACTCCTCCATGCCGAGTCGTTTTCAAACGGACTCATCCACGTCATCGAGCTCGGGGGCGACACGGATACAAATGGGTGCATCGCGGGTGCAATGCTGGGCGCTCGATTCGGTGAAGCTGATGTGCCCAAGGAATGGAAGGCGACGATTTTGGGTTCAAAGCCGACCGGGAATCGTCTGGAGAAGTATCCGTGATCGTCGCTTGCCGACCTCAAGGAACTCGCCGATGGTCTCGTAGATTGCGAGGAACCTGCTGGTTTGGAAAAATATCTACGATTTGGATGAAGAAGCTGCTCAATGGCCGATTGGGCTAAAGTGAAATAGGTTTTTGGTTTTTAATAGTATTTGAATGAAATGGGAGCCCAATAAAATACAGCCCGGTAGGGGGCCTTCCGCAAAAGACGTCCGGCCTGAGGGAGGGGAAGGGGGATCGGGTTTTTTGCCAAGAGAGCCGACATAACGTTAATTTTAACATATGAAGATAGGCAACTTTTGCGGACAAGGGGAAGGGGGAGGTAAAAAAATTCAAAGGTTTTGCGAACGTCTTTTATGGAAATCCCTTAGAGAAAGTAAGAGTAAAAAGCAACATTATTTTAATTCAGGTGCAAATATTGGCTTCGTTAGATTTTTCGCAAGATCCGTGCTTGTAATTAGCATAACGCAGCAAAAGCTAGAGAAGCTGTAATGACGCGTGTAAGAAATTTTACATAATTTAAGAAAAATATCCAATTTCTATGTGGAACTTTGTTTGATGAAATCGACTCTATTTACGGCATTGCTCGGTTTCCTTCTCGTCACCGCATCTCATCGACGTGGTCGCCGCCTGAAGCCATTCGTGCACCATGTACAAAACGTCGCCCTTGCGCGGCTTCTTCCCAAGCTTACGCGTTGTTTCGAGTTGTTTCAACGCTTGCGCCCACAATTCCTCGCCCGTCTTCTGAACGCCAAGCGACTTTTGGAGCTTTCTCTCGAACTCTTCCTCGTTCACGAAATCGTTCTTATGCGCCGCGAAGAAGTCGTTCACGGAAAGTTGTCTCGAGAAACTATGTTCCCGTCGTGGCACGATAACGAGCGCCTCGGAGGAACGGTCTTGGATGGCACCGATCGTCGGCTTGTTCTGCGGAGGTAGCTCACCTTCGACGGCCCAGTGTATCATTTTCGGATATTTTGTCGAAAGTCACACCGACAAACTTTACTTCAAAACGTAAAAACTTGTGTGCGGAGGAGAACAAAGTGGCGGAAACGGTGCGCACAAACTGGCGTGGTGTGGTGGAGGCGTGACATCAACTTGTAAACATAAGTGTTGGTACATCTTCTAGTTGGTTGCACGGTAATCGAATCGATGTCGCTTCAGATTTCTGAGATAAGGAGAAAAGGAAATGTGCACCTTCTCAAATCAGCTGCTGTCGTATAATTGCCCCAAAAAGAGTTGTGCATGGACCGGAAAAATCTCGGGCCAAAATCTCTGCCACCGGGTGTGACCCCCACACCAGGGGCGGCCTATGACACTTGGAGGTCGACCCAGCTCACGGCCCTGCTATGGGGCCGTCCATAAAAGACGTCCGAGAAAAATTTGATTTTTTGGATCCCCTCGCCCAAGCGTATCTGGACATTTATGTGCTGAACATAGGAAATGTCCACAAAAAATTTGAATTCCCAGACGCCAACCCTTCCCTAGCTCTGAACGTCTTTTATGGAAGACCCCTATGCGCCTTTTGGACCTTTGCAAAACGTGGGTTCGACACGTAAGCCGACGTATCTCATGAAGCAAACCAAATACCATGACTTAGTTTTCGGATTTTGCCCGCACTATTCGGGATCTGACTTCTGATTTAGGTTCGGTCCAAACCTAGCTCTCTACATGCTCAGTCGCGGTGTGTTTGCCATATATGCGAAGTTTTGGCTCAGTCCGCAAAATTTTAATATTGTACAAAAGTTTGCAATGAGCAAAAAAAAGTAGGTATACACGAAGTCTCACGAAACCAATCAAATAATCGTCAAGTTGCACGTCGTCTTGGACCGCTCAATCGTATTGTCTTGTCTGAAGCACTGCTGAAGCGGCTTCTCTTATTAGCATTGTTCGGTTTCCTTCTCGTCACCGCATCTCATCGACGTGGTCGCTGCAAGCCATTCGTGGACCAGGTACAAAACGTCGCCCTTGCGCGGCTTCTTTCCAAGCTTACGCGTTGTTTCGAGTTGTTCCAACGCTTTCGCCCACAATTCCTCGCCCGTCTTCTGAACGCCAAGCGACCTTTGGAGTTTTCTCTCGAACTCTTCCTCGTTGACGAACTCGTCCTTGTGCGCCGCGAAGAAGTCGTTCGCGGAAAGTTGTCTCGAGAAACTATGTTCCCGTCGTGGCACGACAACGAGCGCCTCGAAGGAACGGTCTTGGATGGCGCCGATCGTCGGCTTGTTCTGCGGAGGTAGCTCACCTTCGACGGCCCAGTGTATCATCTTCGGATATTTTGTTGGAAGTTAAACCGGCAAACTTTACTTTGAAACGTAAAAACTTGTGTGCGGAGGAGAACAAAGTGGCGGAAACGGTGCGCACAAACTGGCGTGGTGGACGCGTGACATCAACTAGTAAACATGCGTGAGAAGTGTATGGTGTCGTACAAAGAAAATCGCAAAATCATTGTTGACCGACC
>JAQGBB010001693.1:0-12712 GCA_034691745.1 Prismatolaimus dolichurus | reverse complement strand
CTCAGACAATGTGCACTGACCTCTGTCCAGCCCATACTTTTGCTTTCGACCAAGAATTTCCCCCGTTACTACGTAAAAAAACCGTTTGCCGGCTGAAAAAAACCACATATTATTAACTGACCTCTGAGAAAAAAATTTGACATAATAATTCCCCTCCCGAATAATCCCCCGGGGGGAAGGGAGATTAATGGGGAGGGGGGGTAATGGGGAGGGGGAAATTAATCAAGAAAATACGGTAGTGCTGCAGCAGCTGCTGCATTCACAAAATACGACTCAAATTTTTTAATTTATTACTATTTTGTTTAATCGAAATTATTTATTGGAAATGAAAATTAACATTCATTATTTATTTTACTTTGTTATTATTTTTTATTTTTTATAATTATTTATTGATTATTTTAGCTAATAACTGTGTTTGAAGCCGTATCTATTTTTAATGAAACTTGGAAATTTTCTCCAGAGCTGGAGCCGATTTTCATACCTGTCTCGGCAACGACTGGGACCCGTGCACGCAAGCAAGCGCGTTCGTTCAACTCAACATATCGAAGAACGATGCGGTCGCGTTCCAAGCTCTCATCTACGAGATTGCATACGAATGCTCGCCCGAGCCATATAAGGGTCAGTCATGAAGAGTTCTTAATTTCGAAAAAGCTTAGCGTAACATCTTTTCAGTTATCACTGAACACTACAAGTGTATTCAAGAGGTCTCCACGAAGTACGAAGGACTCATGGAACGTTGCCTAACGCGATTCGAGGACGACGTCAAGAAGGATCCGTCGAAGATATGCGAGTAAGCCGCGATCTCGTGCATTTCTAAGAACACACCACCGCTTCCGTCGTTCACATTTTAGCTACGCGAACGAGTACGTCAGCTGCTTCACCTCGCCATTCTGGGCGACGTGCGATGAAAAGGTTGCGTCGGTGATTTGTCATACCGCAGAAGTTGGATTCAAGATCGCAGCGCCGCAGTGTGCCATTCAGTGCACATAGCATATCGATCGATCGCAGCCTATCGAACAAAGTGCACTCTAACAAGAGCCGGGTGATTTTATTTTCCTTTGATTTAGCACAACCTAATGATTAAAATAATCAAACATGATGATGAAAAGGGTGAGCTAATAAAAGTGTCTGCTTTGAAATAGTAATTGATAAACTAAATTTTGCAGCAGAATCAAAATTTCTGCAAAAAACTCTAAATGAACTCGACTAGAATCGATACAAATCGAAATTAATCTCGAAATGTGATACTAGTTTTGTATAGTTTAGAATTATGTTGAAATAAAAGGTGGCAAAATTGAAAAAAGTAAGGCGATTTGACCCAGACACACAAAGCGTTGTCACTGCTGACGAAAGTTAGTAAAACGATAGTACAGAATGAATTTTTCGTTGATGTCGTATCAAAATTGAATTGAACCGATTGGATCACAATCCGATTTTTTTTGCATCCTGCCTGGAGCGCGCAGCGCTCAAGCAAAAGGCTAGCTAACTGCTCAAACAAAAATCTTCCATTTCCTTTCCCCTTGAAAAATCGAAAGTTAGCGGACTTACTTCGAAAGTATTCCAAGCTGTTCCAGAGTGTTCTAAGCTATTCCAGAACGCTCCGAAACAATGCCAGGGTGTTTTTCTCATAGCAGACAGATAGGTAGTGGTGAGAGGAGATTTTTCTGAGTGTTAGGCACGTATGTTTTGTCGGAGTATTTTGAAGTTAATTTTGCATGTTTTACACAATTATCATGTCTTACACGTGTGCGCGGTAAATTTGACATTTTTCTCTTTTACGGCAGAATTTTTTCGGCTTTGCCGATCTTTGACAATCTGAAAGTGCGCCCTTTGAGAAGAAAATAACGACGAGTAGAAGGAAATTCAATTTATTTTCTTTGTGCAACTTGAAGTGTCATCCCGAACGGTAGCTATCTGCGCATATTGTAAACAGTGCACCCCTAACTTCCGATTCGCACGTCAGTCAACACAACAACCTGCCAAGAAAACAAGCGTCCAATGCGATAGCACAACTTTGTTAGCGCGAGATTTACTGACGGAACTTTCTCAGCAGAAAAACGTCATGCACTCTCACATCCGCGACTAAACGCAAATTGAGAATATACTTTAAATTTTCGTTGACAATTTCGAAACGTTTTTGACGTTTTGTGAAGAACACAGAGGTCCCTATCAAAAATATGCCGAAAAATTATGTTGACTTGGCGCGAGTTTCTTGGCGCCATCCGCAAAGTTTCGTCGCAAAACTCGCATAGTAGTGTGTGAAAAATCTGGTTATCATGTTTCGAACGTCGCTTCTTGTTGTGTCGATTTTACAAGTCGTTCAAACGGCTGTATGTGCAAACAACACCGACCTATTCCAGTTGCTTCGCTCTCTTGCAAAACGCAAAACGCTGAGACAACTCGCGTAGAAAGATTGATCGCACCTCTTGGCTCGAACGCAATCAGTTGACAACTTTTGAGATCGCAGGAAAAGAACACTTTTAATTATTTACCCAAAAATGCCTCCTTCCGACACAGCGAAGATCCAACCGTCGAAAATCGAGATTAACGAAAATCTTATTCGAACAAACTTCCAGCTCGACGGACTCCATCAGAAGCAAGACGACTGCAAATTCCAGCTCTGCTTTCCACAAGAGCTGAACGCCTACTCCGTCGACGTCGATTTTCGACGCCGAGGAACGACAATCTCTCTCTGTCTTCGACGCTCAAACGACACCGAGTGTCGAAGTGGAACATTCTTCTACTCCTTAACATTCATCGACGGCTCGAACGTCGCCCTCTCACATACGAAGATGGCGAGCCTCCTTGTCGACGAGCCAATCGATTTTTGCGTCCAATCAAATTCCACAGAACTCCTCATCTCGATCGAGGTGGCCCTCCGTTCCTGGCCAGTGTTCTCCGCCTTCTACGACACGAACGTGCTCGTAGAACGCGCGAACATGCTTCAGCTCGCCGAAGATCTTGCCGACGTTTGCGTCGTCTCAAACGACGGGAAGAAGTTCAAGTGTCATCGGGTGTGGTTGGCGATTCATTCGCCCGTTCTCAAAGAACGCCTGTTTGGCCCGATGGCAGAAACGGTGCTGAATCTCGATGTCGACTACGAGGAGATGAAGACGCTGCTCGACTTCATGTATCAGGGCCGATTTCCGGCGCTCGACGCTGATAACGTGACGGCGATGTTCGCGCTTGCCGATATGTTCGATATCGGGCCGCTGCGGAACTATGTTTTGCAGGCATTGAGAACGCAACCGCGGAGACTTTCAGCGCCCGAGAACGTCGACGAGCTGAAGTCGATTGCGGGTGTGCATAAGCTTACCGAAGTGCAGAAGCGGTGCTCGGAGTTACAGGCGTTCGATCGGAATTTTCCACATAAGTCGTGGTCGGCGGAGGAGAAAGCGAAGATGCGACGAGAATTGCCGAAGCGGTCGAGAGCGGCAACGCTCGAATTTTGCACGTGAATAACTGAAACTGCTTTTCTTGGTCGCTTTGAACATTTTAGCATAGAAATTGTCATTTTTCCCTCAGGTAGTTTTTGCTGTGTATGAACTTTTCCACTCAGTGCCAGAGTTCCTGTGTTTTGTTGATGGTGTAATTGTCCTTTTTGTCACAAATTCCTCACTGATGATGAGACAGGATATGCTTTGATATAGAAGGGACAATCCGAACTTCGATGAAGGGGTCTTCCATTAAAGACGTCCGAGAAAAATTTTAATTTTTAACCCTTCCCCCTTGTCCGCACAAATCGCCTATTCCCATGTGTTCAAATTAAAGTTATGTTTAAAAAGTCCCGACCTTCCACCCTACGGCCGGACGTCTTTTGTAAATGACCCCAAAGTACACAAAATTTAGAAAAAAATCGCAGTCAAAAAATCGGTCTAATAAAGCTTGGCTAAACTGTTCATCATCGAGCTAACGACAGCTGGAAGCATCGGGAGGTCAGTGGTGAAAACCACATAGGCAATGTCGTTGTCGTTTCGCGTTTTCTCGACTGTGTTTCACCGAAATCACTTCTTGGTAACAAATGGAATTTTGTGCTAAAAGGTTATTTTGATGTTTGCTTAAAAAATAAAGATCCCTTATTTTTAAAGTTCAGTGGTCCCATGACGAAAATTACAAAAGAATAGCTCAGGCGCGGGCAGTCTTGCTAGCCTTGGAGCCACATTTTGGCTGGCTTCCGCAGAAGGCCACAATTTGCAGACGTGATCTGGCCCAAAAAGCGCATTACTTTCACGGCCGAACCGTTGGCGGGTTCTGATAAAAAATTATTGATTGAATCATTCGCAGCCGAAGGCCGTGTGAAAATTTACGAAGCAGTGCTATTTATAGCAAAGAAAACAACGAGAGAGGAATCGGTTTTGCTTCCCCATAAAGCATGCAAATCTCGTTTCGAAAAGTTACCGAAGATCCAAGGGGTCATTTAAAATCGCTTTGGGGCCGCATGTGGCCCCTGGATGCCAGTCCCTGGAACTGATTTGCGACATATTTAGTTTCGTGGTTACCTGATTTTCTGTCGAGAAATCCTTTCGCAAGCAGCAACGTTTTTGAGAAATAAAAATGTGATTGCATTTATTTTAGACAACCCACTTTGTTCAGATCAAATCTGCTAAAATGTGCCTGAGGCGGATGCAAGCTTTGTCATCGTGTAAGGTAGTGAATGGACAGCTGACAGTTTGTACAGGCTGCCGACACAGTCACAGTGCTTCAGTGCTTCATAAGATCAAAACTTCACCGCAAAAAATCAGAATATTCAGCATCAAAGATAAAGTTTGTTATGTTTCTCTTTTTTCGCTGCTTGTACTCAAAACTACTTTGTCAGCCTCATTTAGTCGATTGATTTTTCTCGCGTGAGATGATTTTATGCGTTGTAAGGGTAGGTTACGCACAGGGTGACCATGTTGCCCCGATTGGCGTGGAGTCTCCCCAATTTTGACCACTGACGTGTAGAAAATTGTCTATCAAAATGGTATCCGTTCGGTATTTTTCTATGTTTACGCGTTGTACCTCCCCGTTTCTCCTCGATTCCATCGGAAGCCTATGGTCACCCTGGTTACGCAACTCTTATCAGCATTGAAAGGTCCGTGCACTATACGCTTGAACGCGAGAAGCTCAGTCAGGCGAAATGAGCTCTTGTTGTCAAACGGGTTGTGGACCAAAGTTCACGAACTTGAGTGAAAGTACGGTTCAGGATGCCGTGAAGCAGCACTACGGTTCCGGCGAGACCTGCTGTCGCACCTTCAAAACAGACGTCGACGGACAGGTGCCGCCGGTATACGACAACGTTGAAGAGGCGAAGCACCACATTCATCCAGAAGTTGTGAAAAGGTACATCGCCTGTATTTTTTTGATGTGAGCCTTTCGTCTTGAAATCGCTTTTTCGATGTAGAATGAGGAATTGATTACATATCGAAACATCAGGTGTACAAAGTTTTCCAGGTACTTTGGGTGCAGCGAGTCGGTTCCACCATGCATAGAGGGCTGCGCAGTTCTGGACCTTGGCTGCGGCGCCGGACGCGACTGCTTTTTGGTCAGCAAGTGCGTTGGGCCCACCGGACGCGTTGTCGGCTTGGACATGACTCGCGAACTAGTAGGCATGTTCATTTATCAAAGGAGACACATGTCCCGAAGTCCGTAAAATTGAACACCAAATGAGAAAAAATTAGATGGAAACGAATATGCTTTGCTTTCGAATGCATCAACAGAGGACATACGTAGGATGCGCTACTCATTTTGAACGCTAAACGGAAATACGCAGTTTCAGATGTCGTTTGTGCAATAAACAGCGTGGTAAATTTTTGACCTTTTTGACATTAACGTTGATTTTCGTCCAAAATTTTGTTAATTTCTTCGAATGATTTGGATGTTGCTGCATGATGCACAAATACGCTATTCATTCATACGTTTGTTTCAGCTGGCCTACGACCAAAATTTTAGCTTGACGTTGCCGAATCGTACCAGTCGTACCATGCGGAAAAGTTTGGTTACGAAGCGTCGAATGTTGAGTTTGTTGAGGGTCATTTGGAGGAGATGGGAAAGTTGTTTGGATCATCGAAGTTCGACGTTATTATGCAAGTCATACTAATTCAACGTCGCTGATGAAAGCTCGATCGACGATAGTTTTACAGATCCAACTGTGTTCTCAACCTCTGCGCCAATAAGCAAACCGTGTTCGAACAAGCTTATGATGTTTTGAAGGTACATGTAGGTAGTATGATATTTCAAACTTTACTTGTAGAAATTTTTCTGTATTCTCTCCGTATAATAGCTATACAACTATAGTAAACATTTGCAATAAATTTGTCAAAATTCTAAACTTTTTAGAAACCGTAATGCTTTTTCTGTTGACTGCTGTAGCCTGGTGGAGAGATGTACTTCAGCGACGTGTACTGCAACGAGGTCGTTCCGGATGGTGTTCGCAAGGACAAGCTCGCATGGAGTACACATCGTTCAAATATGGGTTTTCTTCTAAAAATTCTAGAAAATTTTTAGGCGAGTGTTTCAGTGGTGCTCTGGCGTGGGACGATTTTATAAAGATTATTTCTACTATTGGGTTTTACGGACCATTTGTTGTCTCGTCGGCAAATTACTGTGCAACTGATGAACAAATCAAGCAAACGATTGGTGTGCAGCACTTCGTTTCCTTTCCCCATTGACGCTTGTAATTACTGATTTTTCCTTCAGGTGGATTAAAGTTCTGGTCTCGAACTTGTCGACTGATAAAACCGCTAAAAGGTGGGCATGCCTCTTCGTCGGCGTTGAAGATGAAGTCTTTGCTATACGACGGTGGAATTCCAGAGTGCCCGCAGCGTTTTGTGTTTGCGCAAGATGCAATATTCGAGGTATTTTGTGAATTCGCCACACCTTTCGAAAGTAATTTGTTTTGGAACCTCAATTTTTCGTGATTAAAATCAGGCACATATCGTGATATGACCATTACAGTACGTGGATGGGTAGCTTCTTCTAATTTTAAGGTTGGCGTTGAAACACCTACAAGCGATTCAGTCATTTCGGCAATCGCTGCAAGCAGATATGTGAAGCACTTCGGACGCCTTCTACCTTTGATTCCACTATAGCAAAACTTCTACGATGGTCAGTTGTCTAATGAATAATGGTATTTATTTTTGTCGCAGCAAGTCTGAATTTCCTTCTTTGAAAACGCGTGAGCGCCTCCGTTTTTTTCCAAACTGGCAATTGGCAAATCATCCTTGAAATATGATCGTAAATAGCTCATTGAATGGAATAAAAAATTTACTAGACTTTCTGTCAAACTCGGAACCAGAATACTATCCGGAGCCCCATATCACCGCGTTCGTGACATAGAAGACGCTCAACATCAGACAGAGTTTGCACACTGGCGGTTGCGCATCATTACACATCACCTGGAGGGAAAACCCGAACAAGCCAGAAATTAAGGAAATCCAATACACCTCCCATTGTGAGGCAAAAAATAAAGCAGCAATCAAATAGCGATGAGCGCTCCCACTGCACCTCAGTGCTCGAAAAATGAACCTCACACTCTCCGTGCTTGTCTCGAGCTGGATAGCACTAACGTTCTCCTTCGAAACGTGCCCATCAAATCACACGAATCGACCAAAACGAGCGACGCCGGCGTCGCCACCAAGCACATGTAAGGCGCCACCGGTAACCTGGTGCGAAAACGACGCTGTCGCGAAGCTCTGCGGCGTCCAAGCAGCGTGCAAAAGCTACGCCCAAAACGTTCGCGGTCAACTAGTCAACATCACCCTCCTCTACGAGAGCATGTGCGGCGGATGCGCAAACTTCATCACGTCCGCCTTGTACCCGATGTGGCAGCGGAACCACACGACCTTCAGCGTCGAGCTCGTCCCGTACGGAAACCACCGCGGCGCCGCGTGTCAGCACGGATGGCAGGAGTGCGTCCTCAATCGTTTCGAAGCATGCGCGCTCGACGCGATGAAGGCAAACTTCTCGGCGGGCTTTGAGTTCGTCAACTGCATCGAGTCGTCGATTCCGATCGTGCGCACTTTCGATCCGGATCAGGTGTTGCAAAAGTGCTTCGGCGAGCTGCGGACGAACGCGGCGATCAGACAGGCAATGTTGGCGTGTAACACGAGCAACCTCGGCGATCGGCTGACGACGAAAATGCAACAGAAGACGGAGAACGTGTGGCCGGATGCGCACAAGTTTGTCCCGTGGGTCATCGTCAATGGAGTTAGCCTGGAGAGTCCGCAGCAGCTCTTCAGAGAATCACTCGAAGGAGTGATTGAACTCACATATCGAAGCTAACGAGAAAATTTCGAGCCCAAGTGTTGGGCCTATTTCGATGACATTTTAAACAGTTGTACACGATTATTTTAGCATGTTTTCTAAGACCCTTCTGAGGCACGATTGTCAATCCTTTCCTCTACTGTGCTTTTCGAACTGCAGAGTCAGACTAGCGGTTGTCGTAGTGGAGGTAGATTTTTAGACAGATGATTGTTGATTGTTAAAGACAGTTGATCTAAAAAAAATCATAGCATTCTTCAACGAGCCGCAGCGCTCCTTCCGTTCCGTACGCTCGCACCTGCCGTGTTAGTGAAGTCCAAATCGCAAAGCCTGGAGCTGTAAAAAGACATTCTTCGCCTCTGCTGTTATTTTTTATCACAAATTCCACATGTTCTCCTTCCAATTCATTAGAATCATCCCAGGATGGGCCATGAGAGCGGAGCCCCCACCTACACGCTTAGGGCTATTGTTCACGTTGGAACACAAGTTTAAAGCAGAAAAATTGGAATTTGGGATAAAAAATGAAATTTCTAATAAAAAATTACTGTCAAAAACAAAACAGAGAACCTGAAGTGCGCTACGTATGACGTGGTTGCATATAGCTTCAGGACAGCTGCGTTAACGAATTTTTCAACCAAAGCAGGCTCATTCAGCACATGAAAACTAGAGAAGCGGTCACTTTCATCTACCATCGTTTCGATTTACGTTACTTTGCACATAGCGTGATATCGTGAAGATCAAAAATAAGGATCGGCACTCCTGAAGCAAAGGTTTAGGTACTATAAACAGATCATCGGTTTGGTTCGATTACCAGGATTGAGTCTCGGCGCGCTTCAGCAAATGAAGTTTTTTGTTGTCGCAATGAAGTTCATAATGTAGACTGGAGAAAGGTCGACTTTCGTGGAGATACTATTAAATACCAGAACTCTTTTCTATAGGTACGGTTTACTTTTCCCGCTGACGATCCTAATCTTTGCAGCTTGCGGAGCTCGCGCAGAAAAGATAGCGCGGAACGCTTTGCGCCACCGATGGTCAATGCCTTCGAGTTGGAGCAACCGACAAATACGTGCAAGCTGGTGTGAGCCCTAAATTTTGTCACATCATAACTTAAATGTTTTTTTTTGTAAAAATCGCAAATTTTAGACCCAAGAGAAAGCGTCCATTACCGCACCGAGAAACTCACAGTATCGATGATACGTTCCTTCAGACTGCACTGTTTAAAACATCTGCTTAGTTTCTCCTTGCTCGTGATGCGCGGATCGTGTTTTACAATTTGATAAAACATATGATGAGAAACGCTTTAAAAAAGTGACACTCTGCTGCACGCACGTCTTGTGTACTTATTCTCATACCAAAACATTGATCGATATGACTGCCAGCGGGCAACTTTGTTTTTCTGTTGGAAATTATCCTTCTTGTACATATGCAGAAGAGCTGAACGTCAATCTGAAAACATGCGGACTGGTAGACTGAGTGGTCTTTTCTTGCCATTTTGTGCCTTTCTGGCGATGGTCTGGCTCTGTTTAATATTTCCTCTTCAAATGATCTTCAACGATTCAGACGATCGCACAACAATTATTTCCAATCTCACCGTCAAAGTTAGAGGACTTGAATCCGAGTTGGCTCAAGTTAGATGGCAGCTAGATCAGCAGCGGCGACAGCAGATTCTTGACAGCTATGGTCATTCGGCAAAGAAAGTCAAGAACTGTGACCGATGGACGCAAATTGTCCAAACCCTTCGACAGTGCATTCTCGATGGCGTTGAGAAGGCTCCGTTTGGACAGTTCTGGATCTATCTTAGTCCAGCGGTCGAGACGTGCGCAGTGCTCGTGCGGAAATTGCTGAATACGAAATTTTTCGCAAATAAGGACGACGTGAAGGGCTTCATCAGTATGTCTAATTGAAAATACATTAAAATTATATAATTTAAAAATGAAATAAATTTAAATTTAATCAAATTTTATTAATGTGTGTAAAATTATTATACTAATTTCAACAAATTTTTCACTAAATTGTAGATTTTTATCACGGATCAAGCGTACTAGCATTCAACGCATGCACGGCTCTCACGATAGGCATCGGCGGCGATATCGTCGCCGAGCAGCAGCTTTTGAAAGAGATACCTAGCTGTCGAATGTTCGGCGTCGATCCGTCAGAAACGACGGGTAGAATCTTCGAATCAATCGGCACCTACGTTCCCGTCGCCATCTCGAATAGAACTGGCCGTTTCAAAGCGTCGGTTCTTCCAAAGCTCGGCGATTCGCAGATCTTCAACTACGAAGAACGTCTAGTGGACACCGTGGAATTTACGGAATTTTTGTGTCATCGCATGCGAATCAGCGTCGTCGACTTTCTGTTCATCGACAGCGAAGGCGCTGAATATAGACTATTGCCGATGTTCTCGTATGGTGGGGCGATTCAACGAAATAATCTGACCATATGTCAGGTTTCTGTTGAAGTCCATGGACCACCCGAACGATTTGGCATGAGAACGAAGCAAGAACTAGATCAGTTACTCTGGAAATTCCTCACTGAATCACCTTTTGTGCCGCTCTGGGCGCCTGATCCAACACAACATCATCGTCTGTTTGCGATCAATGTTGAAAACGAGATATGTGTCCGGAAATTTTATCAGTACTTTTGTTGAAATCATTTGCCGCTTCAGGTTTTCTCGATTTGGCAAACACGATCATTATTTTTGTATAATAGAAATAATTCTTTTTGCTGTATAAAAACGAGTCGAATTTTTACATGCACAAAATTAGTTGAGAAACAGCGATTCAGTCTTCTGCGTTAAGTCTTCGAAAATGACGGTCATTTGACGGTCAGTTTTTAGGCTCACTTACGCACGTCAATGTACCTTATGTAATGGGACGTGTGTCCGTATGTGTGAGCATGATAACTCTCGAAATAAGAGGGCAACAGGGCTGAATTTTTAAAAAGTTGATTCGGCCGCCGTCGGATAGCTTCGACAGAACAACAACGCCACAATCAAACTGGCAGTGTCACTTAATAGTTGCGTGTGCCAATGCCTCAGGCTATTTGAAAATTCAAGCAAACAAGCTCAATTCTCGCAACAAGCCACACCGCTCTACGGGGAGATGACTAGTCGACGCCCGCTGGAAGATTAGCCGCTGGCTCCGCGAGCGCAGAGTAAGCCGCCGGATAGGCTCGGCTGCAGTTGCATCGAACGTGAACAAAGAGTTTCAGCAACTCCTCCTCAGCCTGCGCAGCCCTCTCTTGCGCCCAGCTGTCGTCCTCGACGATGGAGTCGATCAGGTATCGAATAGCCACAGGCGTCGCTTCGCCGTCGCGCACAAAGAAGCGAAGACGCCTCAGCTTCGTGCATCCCTTTGCGAGCGCCTCAAGCGCCGCCGTCGGTAGCGGTGACGCGCGGACGTCGAGCTCGAGACGGCGCAGTGTGGCACCCGAATTAGCCGCAAGCGCAAACACAAATTGCGTCATCGTAGCTGCGTCGAACGTTTCTGGCGCGTAGTAGTGGGCGTTCGCGTCGAAGATCAACTCGCGCAGCTTCGATAGTCACCCACTAGCGTTCAGTGCAGCAGCGGCCGCGTTCTTCGAGATAATTCCCACGAGCGAGAAGCGTTCGAGAAGCGGAGAGCGTTCGCAAATCGTCAGCACCTCGACGTCAGTTATACTAAGAAAAGCGCGACCATCGATTGCGAGCTCCCTCATCGCCTCGAGTTCGACAACCCCGTGAATGTCGACGTAGTTTGTGTCCAAATCGAGGCTCTTCAGCTGCGGGCATCGCGTGGCGATGACGTGAAAGACGTCCGCCTTGCTGGAGTTGACAAAGTTCACTCGTCCGAAGCGGACCTCCCGCAGCGAGGGACGATCGGCGAAAAACGCCTCGAGCTGTGCGGCCGACTGGAACCGATGGCCTTCCTCGTAGGATGCGCACATGCCGACGACGCGTTCAACGGAGCGCGGAATGCTCAAGAACACTGCCACTGGTGTGCGAACGTAGCGATATGCGGAATGGAACGCGAGGGATCGAAGGCGCGTGAAGCCGTCAAAGCGAAGCTCGGGCGGTGCGTTGACGGCGTAAAAGTTAATCGTGTCGATGTTTGGACACCCTGAGGCAATCGAGCGAATATCCGTCGTCCAGTCGATGGGAAATTGGTCGCGAAGGGTCAAAAAACGAAGTCCGTCCGCAATTCGAAGTGTGCAGATGGCGACAATGGCCTCGGCGCGTTTCGTGTCGCTAGTGGACAGCGAGCTAGTCGCGGCAACGCCGAAGAAGGTCTGGCGCCGCCAGCAGGCAAGAAGCAAACTTTGCAGCCTAAAAGAGGAGAGGATACATGTGAAACAACTTTTCTAAAGTAGCAAAATATTAAAACTAGTAAAATGCCATAAAAATATAATATTAAAACTATTATTTTTAAAATTAAAAAATATATATTCCCATGAAAAGAAACAGGGTGTCTACGCGTTTTCCAAGTTAAACCCA
>JAQGBB010001692.1:0-12717 GCA_034691745.1 Prismatolaimus dolichurus | reverse complement strand
AATCGCACTGCATGCGACGCTGATTTCGAGCATCCCTTGAAGCCGTTCGATGCCGTCTGAACTGTATACACGGCAAAAATGCGCTGGCGCTAAGGAGAGCTTTTTTAAACAATGCCAATGCTCGACGACGATCGAAAAAATCTTCGGTGGTAAGAAGGTTCGAAAAAAAATCGCACCGAGTCGGAGCTCCTTGAGCAAAGGCCGATCAGCAAAGAATCTTTTAAACTGCTCGTGCGACTCGAACTGACCGACGTCGTCCGTGCCAAGCCCGGTAATAATCTCGATCGAGCTTGGAATCGAGAGAAAAAAAGCGGGTGTAGCTGAAGCAAAGCCGGACGACGCTTCGAAGCAAAGCGTCTTGAGACCGACGAACGCGTCGACGCAAACGCCTGTCGGCACGATGCAGCGCCCACGTTGATCGCGTTCGATCACGATGAACTTTAGACGCTCGAGGCTCGGACAACTGCGTGCGATCGCCTTCAGGTCGTCACCCCAATTCATCTGCAGCTCGGTGCACAGGCTCAACGATCGCAACGTCGATCCGACGCGAGCGCAACCCGCGATGATGGCTACTGACGTTTCGCCGCGACGAGAGGCGGTAGACCAGCATGGGTGCCTCGTCGTATCGATCGACTGAACCAGCGCCCAAGCGGCGTCGCAGAGTATAGCGAGCCTTCAGAGAAGCAAGGCAACGAAGTCGTTTTTGGCGATTCGAAAAAATCTACGCCGCTTCTTTCTTACCTTTTCGAAACGCGTTCGCATCGAAAACAATCAACGAGCGGTAAGAGATCGAATATCGATGTCCAAACTTCGAGCGAGATCGCGGTGAATGGATCAGCATCGCTTGCAACGATGGCCGCTTGCAAATCTACGCAAAACTAACTTTTTGACACACCAAATATCGCGCTGCATGTATTCACAAAAGAGCTAACCTTTCGGAAACCGAACGCGGGCCCTTCTAGCCGTTGCGACAGCAGATAAACAAGCGTCGAGAGCAAAGATAAATTGGAACGTTGGTTGAAAGTAGCACTGCAGCGTGGGCAGACCGCTCTCGGCAAGCGTTCTCGATGTGACCACATGTGGATCCTCCCCGCGGGCGAAGGCCACTTTCAATGGCAACATTGCTTTCGAAGACGTTCGAAAGACAAAAATCTAAATTAGAAATTGAAGTTAGTTGACCGATTTGTACTAACTTAGACACAAGTGCAGCGGTATAACTAGACAACACTTCTACGAAATGTAACCGTGTTCGGGAACACCCTGCAATAGTCTTGAACAGTGGAACAGCGTGCAGCACTCAGATGTAACATCAGGCCAAAAAGGTGGAACCGCGTACTAACGTCTCTTACACGTCTGCCAAGAAAAAAACACAAACAAGCAACTTTTCGTGTTCTGGAATAGCTTGAAACACGTTGAAACAGCCCATAACACAAGGGGTCAACGAAATCGGCAGAGAACAGAGTGCACTATAATCTTCTTGGCGTCCGCAACTTCGATTTTTCAAGAAGAAAAAAAGAATTCTGGTTGGCCAGGTAGCGTCACTTTGCTGCTCGCTTAGCGGAAGCAAAAGACACGGAAATGGAAAGAAACTGCAGGTACATTGTATTTAGTTGCAATGTACCGTTTCAGCCTTCTCGAGCGGCGAGCGAAAAAAGCCATCAATAGATAGCGAATCGGCGGCATCACTCATGCGACGGAAGCGATTGAAGACTGCGAGGTAGCGTGAAATGTGCTCGCAAAGTGTGGACGGCTTGAGGCGGAGCGCGTCAGTTCCTGACGAGAACGACCGAGCAATGGCTGAAACACGAAAGAAACGACAATCGTCTTCGGCGCAGTGATAACTAAGAACTAGCCAATCTTACTCGCTTTTTTGACGTGTCGCGAACGCAAAACGATTAGGAGCCAACGGTAGAGTAGTAACGCGAACATCGACGATCCGAGCACAGTGACGACCGATACCGTAATCCCTACGTAGCACGATCAATCAACATGCTTGGGCCCATAAGAAAACCAAATGCCAGATTTGGAGGCGCAGAATCCACTTTTACTTCACGGCGTAAACAACTCCAAATCGTACTTTTCTGAGGTAATCGACCACGGCGAATCGATCTGGGTGCGAAAAAACCCGATCCGACAACTCATTTTTGGTTAAAAACCGGTTTGAATTCGAGACAAAACGCACTAAAATTTTGCACCAACGCGCGTGCACTTGCAAAGAAAAGGCGCACGGTTGCGGGCGCGCCCAGTGTCGAAACGATTTGTTTAACAAGTAAATTGGCCAAGCCGAAAAAGCATCCTGCCGTTTAAAAAACACCATCACATATTTCTTGAAGCAAGAGAAAGAAGGAGGCCACGATTTGTCGCCGTGCTGCGTTTTTCTTTCTTGTAAAAAGATTTTAAAAAATTCGGGAAGACTACGCTTTCGAACTTTCCAAACCATTGGCAAGTTGGTACATACCATTAGCAAGTTGGCGCATATTATTGGCAAGTTGGCGTCTGCCATTGCCAGCTGCTCACAACGTGGGCTAGTTTTTGTCGGCTGGGGTATTGGGGGAAACTAGGACGCGATCGGGGAGGGGGGCGACTTTGTAAGTATGACTCGCAAGCATCCGTTCTTTTTTGTTTGCTGCGCTTGCTCATCTGGCAGGATGCAACAACGGCTTGTTGAAACCAGCGTGATCAGGTCGGAGCGAGTCAATACTGGGACGCTGACTGCGACATTTACACATAAACATAGGAAAAAACCAAACGGACACCATTTTTGATAGACAATTTTCTACATGGCCGGGGTCCTAACTGGCACATCTGGTCACCCTGGTTGGAACTTCAATGAGCTATTATCGATAGCGGCAAAACAGTCAAATCGGCTGACTTTCATCAGGAAGGTGAAGGAGTCGCAACTGGCACGCGCGTAAACGACTTCTCGCTCACGCGCGTCAATGTTCATAAGGACTCTGCGTATGAATAATTGTGTGTGCCAATTTCCTCCGTTCACCGGGTCGAGCTTCTAAACTACGAGACATGCCACATGTGTTTCAAAAAAATTTCCGCATTGCTCAAGAAAACCATGCATGCTTCATTCGTCCAGCTTTTTCCATGAGTTGCACCCTGTCTTTGCAGGAAAATTGCGAAACCACAAACGCAACCACATCGTCTCTTCGAATTTCGCTTACGCGACGTGTGTATCGATTCCTTTTACCATGTCGAAATTTCTTCGCAGCCTTGCCGCTCAGACGGTCTTTAGAAGTTTGGCGTGCTGCGATTACATTGCAACGTTACTGCAATTCGTAAAACGCAATCAAATTGTTGAAGCGCCTGTTTGTCTTCAAGTTTACAGGGTCGCCGCGGCTAGAGGCGCTCGAAGAAGAAATTTGACAAACACAATTACGTGCTCACGCACCGGCTTGTCGTGGCGCACGCGCCAAGAGTTTCCGCTGTTGAAGTTTCCAGCCGGCAGACGGCCGATTTTTTCGTTTTTGCTGCTATCAATAGTATCTGACTGGAGTTATAAGAAATTCGAATAGGGGTTCTTCCATAAGAAACATACGAGCCGAGAAGGAAAGGAGTTCGGGCAAACTTCGAAAAAGCGGCTATTTCTAGACAGGTGGAGGGGGTCGGGTTAAAACGGACGTCCGAAAATTTTTTATGGGTAGTGCGAGTTTCTGCTACGACATCGCTAAATTTTTTCCGTTTTTCATCGATTTCTGCGCTCCAAGTTGGCATTTTGGCGCGTCATTTCAACTTTATGGCACAGTGAAATAGCCAAAAATTGGAGGTCTGACTTGGAGCTCCGCCTAAAAGTATGCAATTTTCAGTCTTTGCTTTAAAGACGACATGTCACATATTTTGCTTTTGCTTGGACACGTTCAGAAATTAGCTTTTCGTGTTCAAATTTTGGCCCCCAGCACACACCTTTCGCATTTGGCAAATTTTAAATACCAACGTGGATCATTCAGTCAAAAGCTGCGCAACTTTACCATTTTTAACTTTTCCCATTTTCAACCAAATTTGTTTTTCAAAACGATGTTTTAGCTGGTTCTTTAGCCCGCGTAATCGAATGAGCACGAAATTTCACCTGGAGAAATTCCGCAATTCTGCAACCTCCAATGAGTATGCACACTTGTTCAACTTAGGTATGAGAATCTGTGTATCGACGTTAGTTTGTAAGCTCGGGCCTAAGTGGACGTGTTTGGTTACAAATTCAAATTTGATTTTGACCAAAAACCAGTCGTCGTGTCGGGCTTCTTCGCGCCCAGATTGACTCGCCGTTGTCGATTACCCCAGAAAAATGCAATTTCGACTTGTTTGCGTTGTGGAATAAAAAGGTTCTGCGCCTTCAGAGCCCGAATGGGGGTTGCCGACGTCTTGTCATAGGTCTGTGTTAACAGGCTTACAAGTAGCGATCGTTGTTGGCGCGCTGGTGATGTTCGACGACGACTCGCCGACAAGAAGCTCGGCATTGAAAAAGAAATCGTGCCCTGAGTAGCTAGTGAACCCATCGACGCACGTGAAGTATTTGAGCTCGCACTTGCTCGACGGAGTTGGATAGTCGCCATCGAGCATGTTCTTGCAGTAAAATTTGTCTGCAAGAGAGGGAAGCGTTCCCGGGCCGATTCTGAGGCACGCCGGGGCTCTCAGAAACAGACGCCCGCAGAATTTTTGGTACATAGAAGGGAAAAATTCGTAGGCACGACCAAAGTCCAGCGACGTCGTTGATTTGTGCGTCGCAAAGTTTATCACACAGTGAGAGAATCTATACGCTTAGTTCCAGACTGCACCCACGCGACGGCGAAGTGTCAGCGTTATAGTCGGACAAAACTCTTCGTGGCCCGTTTTCTGCAGACGAGCGAGCGAATCAATATAGACGGCGTGCCGAGGGAAACGAAAAGACTGTCGGGGGCGCGCCATTCCACATTCGTGCAAACACCCTGTCAATCACCGCTTCTCCCACCACCATGGCCCACGGAGTTTTGTCCGACTATAATGCAGTAAATACTGCTGTCCTACAGACCACACGGCATTCGCACAACAATGTCTGACACTGCGTTATTTGACACGTGCACTTTACTCGTAGACTACCACCTGCCCCCTACGCACCGTACCCCGTCCAAAAATCGAAAGTAAGTGCAAGCTGAAAAACAATGATCCAGCTTCTTTAAGTAGCACCTAAAATTTACTGGTCCAGGATGCTTTTTGCATGGGTGCTTTTTTGTTGCCAGTTGTGAACATTGTTGTCAAGTTGTAAAATATTGATCGGCAGTAAGACTTACCGCCTCTATTGTTCCGCGTTGCAAGCACAACAGCAACCACCGTTAGCGTTACCAAAAGAACGACAGCTATTGTCAAAGCTAGCATGTCGCCGAATTTACGTTGGCAGGAACACGCTGCCACAGTGATTCATCATAGTTTGTGGAGACTAATTTACTGTCAACTGTTCACAGTAGTACTAATGAAATCAAAAATCGCGCATGGTGAAATATTTTAGCAGGAGAACGACCGAGTTCCATGTTGTTGAAAGATTGTTGGATAGCTGTCAACTGCCAATATTAAAGCGCACTTTTACGGTAAGGGCTTCAATAAATAGCTAATCGGCTCCGTGGCCCAAAAAGGACGCAAAAAAGCATGCCCCGTGCAGCGAGTTGGAAAGAATTAACGTTTCATACAGGTAAGTAGGCGGTCGGACGGTAAAGCACATTCGCGTTTCCCTTCGTGTTTGCTCCCGACAACCGTACTATACGTCCACTGACAACTAGAACGAGACTACAGATGCATAAAATTTCATTTATTTCTCTCACACGTCAACAAGAATGTGGGTGTGTACATACAACTTCGACATGACACAGAGATTGTCAATAAAACAAAGACAGAAGAGAGACACGGACACAAACAAGTAAATCGACAATGCCGAAAAATGCATCTTCAGGCTGCAATGATGACCTCGGCCACTCAGTGCAAATTGCAGCGAAACAGCGTGCTTGCAATCAAAGGGCATTCCAGGCAACGCACAACGAGGGCATTTTTCGCCAAAACTTTGAGGTCCAAATGCCACCCCTATTGCACAGCCCGATCGGAGAAACGGACAGCAATGAAATTTTCAAAAGGACCAAAGAAAATCTCCGAGCAAGAATTTCGAATTCGCTTGTTTAAAACTCAAGTTATGCCTGTGCCAAAAAGTGCAACCAGCTATCTTTCCTACACGCACGCCAGAAGATGCAAAAACCGCACAGCACAGCAAGCGACGCACTGCAGAATGAATGTAGACACCGATGGCAACGCGGAGCTAACAGCGAGTACAACGAGACGACACAAAGCAGTACAAATCAGCGCGTGTGCATCAAAGCCACTCCTCGAATGTTTGCATTTACAAGACAGCGGGTTCTTTGGAGAGAGCGAGAGACAGAGAAAATTAGTCACCGTTGTCCTTCTCTTACGCATCACACAAGCAGAGCCAGAGATGCACGTAAACTGGATGGTTTTCGCGAAACATAAAGCTCGCGTACAGTACAGTGGAGTGCGTAGTCAATTACTAAACAAAAACGCACCGTACATACACAGATAGCTAACTCACTATCACTGTTCGACAAGTGAATCGCACGAACCAACAGCAGACTCTGCACACATGCACATCCGAGTAAACGTACAATACACACATAGTGTACATATAAACAGTGTACTTAGTGAATTATCACAAGCACAAGAGTGAGAAGCATATCACACGCTGCACGAATGTACTGTACGTATACATGAACACGAACAGTAGGTGTCATAAACCGCAACAAAACATCGTGACAAAAGCAAGCTTGAGTTCTTTAGACAGCGCCGCCTCAGTCTTTCGCAGAGCGGCAAGAGCAAGTCAATCAGTCATTAAATGAGAATATTTCTGCTTGAGAAAAGACGAGTAGAGTTCCTTCGATGAGCGGATCGAAAAAGATACGAATCCTTCCATCGATCGATCGACTCGACTGTTGTCACCAAGAATCGCTCAATCTCAGCTCAAACCGTCGATGCATTGACCGAAGCAACAGTAAGCGAAGCAGCCGCAGCAGCCGCCGCCTCTTTAACGCCACTATCCCTTCGAAGAAGTTCCCTCGGTGCACTCGCCGGATTTTTCGCCACTTCTTTAATTGAGCTAAGCGTCTTATTGAGCCACGTGTTCTTCCGTTCCTGAAGTTCGCCCTCAGTCGCACGAAGTTGATGCGTCAAGTCCTGTGCATTGCACCTACATTGACGAAAACAAAGTACAGTACAGTACATGGTAGAGCGTGCCCACCGAAAATACAAATTGAGGCCCTGTACTAACACCTACTGTGTCTCGACGAGTACAAGTTTAGTTTGAGCAAGCTCTAGTTCCAATGCACGAATCTGTTCCGCCTGTCTCGAGAGTGTCTCATGGAGTTCATCGTCGTCCCCGCTTCTTGAACTCACTGGCGACGAGGGGTCACTTACAGGAGCCAGTGCACCATCCGCGGTAAAATACTCACGGCATTGTTCGCATCCTTTCACCTTCTTCTACAATCAGTCGGGCAGAAAACGAAACAGTAACGAGACTAACCGAAGTACTCCAGCGCGCATTTAACAAATCTGCACTTTCGCTACGTACTGTACATGACTAAAAGCTGTTGTCCGAAAAAACAGACCTTAACACACGTACTATATTACCCAGAATTGCCTCCTTTCATCTTTCGCCTGTGTCTGCTCCTTCTCGATGCGAACACTCAAGTTAGACGAGATCTATAAAATGAAAGCAGAATAAAACGATGCAATGTACGCAGACTGCCCACCAAGCATACCAGCAGAATAAATCAAAAATACACGTTACATACCTGTTTATAATTGGCAATGATAGCAGTATTACGTAAACTCTCTTCTTCAAACCTCTGCACTTCCCTCCGATACATTTCCTTCACCTACAGCACGATGCATAGGGAAAGTCGGAGATAAACGACGCAGACATGCACAGTGCATACCTGTTCCGCTTCTTTCACCAGTCGTTTATTCTCCTCCTCGGCCTCATTCCGCTGCGTCGACAACTTCTCAAGTTGTTTCTGGAGTGTCTCAATCGTATCTTCCGCCTCAAACCCGACAACCACTCATTTTCGCCCAATAACAACCCAAGTGGCATCGCCGTACTCACAGCATCGAGTCGATTACGAAGTTCGATCTTCCCAGTCACAAGTTCATGCGCCAGATCGTCATTCTCCCGTTCCAATCGCATTTGCGCATCACGCAAGCGTAGATTCTCCCGCTACGACAGACACGCTTAGAAATATTGAACGATAAAGAAAACATCAAACAGACCTCAAGTCTTTCAACCGGATCTTGCGTCTCCACTTCTTGTTGCTTCAAAGCAATGTACTCCTTCTCGTACTTGCTCAACCGCTTGTGACTAATCTTCACTTTGACCGCCTGACTAATCAGTTCTTTCGCGCTCGCTTCGCTTCGATACTTGCGTGGAAGTGCAACACGAAAGTACTTAAGCGCTGTCTCAAAGTCCGTCTGTAAGAGGTCCTTCTTCGACGCCTAAGTTGCACAAAAAATACAACAAATGCAGGCATATTACATGTACAATACATGCGAAAAAAGAGTAAAAAGGTATGCATTGAAACGAACCTTCAGCAACGCAATCGAGATATGAAAAATAGTGAACATTCCCTAAACATCACAAGATGAACACTTCGCTAAAACATTCTACAACCTGCCAATAGTCAGAACCGTCAGTGTTCAAACGGCGAATACCTCGCTGAGAAATAGATCAATAATATGGAAGACCATCGACAGTTGAAACTTAGCCGTGAATAACGTCAGAAACCATTGCGACGCGAACATGTGTGTTTCAACGCCTCAAAAAGCGATTGAGGAAGTAGAAAAGAGGGGGAGAATCTCAAACAGTTTCCTACCGATGTCAAGAAAGTGCTGATACAGATCAGGAACATAGTCCTACAAGTGTGTGAAAAAAGTGTAAAAAATAAATGAGGATGACTTTCTTCGCGAACCTCAATCAATCGTTCGAGTTGATAAAACCTCAAATGTAACGCTTCGAAACCTTGTTTGAAAAGCTCACGCAAGTTGTAGTCGAACATGATCTTGACGAGTACGCAGAACGCCTGTTCTTCTGGCCTAAAACACCTGTTTTACTTGCTGTTCAGCCAAGCAAAACAATCACATACATATGAAGAAGCAGCGAAGCGCCGAGGAACGAAAGGCCCTGACAGTAGCCAACCTCTTCGTCATAAAGCGAATATGCCTTAAAAGTGTATGCAAATGAATCGATCGATGCGCGAAAATAGGCAGAAAAAGGTTGAGACCTACCTTGCTAAGTCGAAAAAGCGACTCCTGTCCACCGCCCTCTTGTTTAAAAAACTCATGAGCCGGAAAGGTGCGATGAATATCGCGAGAGATGCACTGCTCATTCGGACAATCCTACAAAGACCGACGACTCGTAAAGACGCCCACCTTCATTGTTTCGCCTACCTTCACAAGCAACAACCGATACGTATCCATCATGTCCGGTTCCTTATCACATCCAGCGAGAAGTTGCCAAACTTCGCCTCGAAGTGCGTCTGGAACACCGTTTCGAATAAGAGCATTAAGCTCTTTCGGTCGTTCGCCATCGCGCTTCCACTTCGTCAGACAGTCACCCCAGTCGGACAAGAGATCTTCGCTACATTCTTTCGCAACGTCGCCCGAGCCAGAAAGTAGAGGTTCATCACTGTCTGCAAATGCAGGAACGAGGGAAAACCTTGAGGATCACCAAAGAACGGGGTGGTGGAAGTGGCAACAAAAGCAGGCAAACTAACTTCGGCAAAAAATGAAACTTAGACAAGCGAGTTAAGCAGAACAAACATTAAGTCTATGCCAAGCGACCAAACGCAAATTAGTTCTAGCTAAAGGTTTGAGAACATCTAATCTACGCTCGTCGGCGGACCAACTCATTGAGCGTGCACACTTACACACCTTGATCGACTGCGCCTGCAACTGAGAAAGAGAGGAAGAGCGAAACATAACGTGCAACGTACGCACAGGTGAACAGATAGAAAGACCGAGGTGCTTGTAGCGCACAACAGTTGCGAAGTAGAATAAAATGCTTATCAAAAGGGTAACACGTGTGCCCGGGTGGTGCCATGAATCAGGCGCGTAACCAGAAGTGAGAAAGTTCCTCCTACCTTTTTCGGGAAACCGGAATTTTTCCTCCCCCTTTTAACGTCATTCGTGAGAAAATTAATCGTTTGACGAACTTCCTCCCTCTACGAAAAGCTGGCTACGCGCCTGATGAATCTATCCAACTGCAACTGCGAGACAGCTGATAGGTCAAATCACGCACACAGTATACAATCTCGCCTGCTCACCTGAATCGTCGGCTCCAGCAGGCGAAACAAGATTCGACGCCATCTTCGACGGCGATCTACCGATCATAGGTCGTAGCGTTTTATGTTCTCGATCACTTGCCGAATCGAACTGCGTCATCTCAAACTCATTGCTGTCAGGCGCAGTCTGCAAAGGTCGATAAAGCATCAAACTGTAGTTCAGTCAACTACGCATGCACGCATTGTTGCTCGGTTAGTTTATCTCCTAACAAGCAAACGCACAACGGACGTTCGACTTTCGCCAAAACTACACAAGCTCATGTCCGACCTCCATGTGCAAGCCTGTAGCCAAGCAAACCGCGCCGAGTAGACGCACTACACTATGCGTGAGAAAGAAAAAGGCGCAACGATACGCGAGCATCGAGCCACATATGTACACTGGTTGAGGTTGTTACAGAGCATTGCATGTCTGTACTGCCTCATTGATAGACTCGCAACACACGCACAAGCGCGCAAAAGCATAGCAGCGAGTAGTAAAACTTCTAGCTGCAGAGCGCAGACCGTATCAGCTTTCCTTCCTTCCGTCACACTTCGTGCCACGCTGGGGCACTCGCATTTGGTTGTTTAGCGATCGAAAAGCTGTCTTACACATGCCAAGCGGCGCATTATTTGAACAAGAGATAATAGTTAATAACATTAGTTCGCACGGTTCGAAGAGCTGAACAATTCATTAAAATCTCGTGCTTGTCAACTACCACTGCACTTAATAGCAAGAATTAGCTAATGCAGTAGACTCCACGCATGACAAAAAAGCGTCTCAAAAATGGCGAACGAGCTGCTCTAGCACGAAAAACACAAGCTTTACACTTCCCCGCTGTTTAGGTCCTGACGCTTTACAAAGTAAAGCAAAATGTCTTGCTTCGTTCGAATTTCTCCTCTTTACACTCCAAGCACCTGCTAGTACATATTGTACACACTGAGTTCTATATGTCATCATTCAAGGCCAACTCTTAGACTACTACACTCTGGACCACAATATAATTTCGCTATCGATAGCAAATTTTGGAACGGCGATCTGCCAATAGAACACTCCTTGCGCAAGTGGCCAATGCATTAGCGTAATGTCCCTCTCTTTCCTCGCAAAAACGTAAAAATATATCCAACCAACGACTACGTATACATACCCGTCGAACAGTCAAGAAGAATCGTTCACAAATTGCCTTCCTCGTAATGTACCAAAAGCGTTCATGTTCATGAAGAATCCTTGCTTTACACGCCAATTGAAACCGCACCGGTTCATGAATACCAGCAAGAACGACATCAGCCGCAACGGTCATAAAAACCCTCGTATCGCGTGGCGTCTCCGTATTGAGCACTTCAAACTGCGGTGCTTGCGGGTCCCACAACGCTTCGATCAAATACGTTTCGTCATTATTGGCCTTTCCAAACGATTGCATATCGAGTAAATGCATATCCGAATGTCGAACATTTCTTCCCGGTGCAAGAAGAAGTCCAAAACATCTTAAACATCCTTACTCGTCGTTAATGATTTCCAAAAGAAAGAAAAGAAAGTAAAACGTACTTTTGCACCGATAGGAACTTTGAGCCCGACTGATTTGAACCAGTACGACTGAGGGCGACAATAATTCTTTTCTCGCGTCGTACTCGAAGTTTAAAACAGTTTTTCTCCAATGGTACGTAGGCAAAACCGCCTTTACCGTCGTCTTCCTACAGAAAAAGTATGTCACCAGTAATCTGAGGGCTATACACGTAAATTCCGCCTCATACCTTAATCTCCAGAAAGAGTTCAAACTGCATATCAAGTTCGCCCGACAAATCCTTCGAATTGACCGTCGCTCCCGATTCGGACGTACTCCTGCGGCCATCACTTCGCGTATGTCTCCGAAAGGCAGCGGCAAAGCAGAGAAGAATCTTGCCAACCTGGAACCAAACCAGGAGATAACCCCGAAAAAGACGAGTCCCATTTCATTTACCACTTCCGGTTCAATGACAAGACATCGAAAGGCATGACATTGAAAAGTCATTGTTTCCGGATCGGTCCCATGTCCATATGTAAATCCAAAACAATGCCGTTCGTTCGTTTCGGCGCGTCCACGAGCGCAGAAAAGAATACGATTGACACGAAAAGTCTCAAACTCGCTATTCGCTTGTGGATCGATCAATCTGTAAACACATCGAGTCATAGTTCGAGACATCTACGATGACGTCTAACGCACACCTGACAGCGCCCTGGGATGTACTCGCAATACTGACAGACATCTCAAGTGCCTCCTTCTGTTGCTCTCGCTCGCCGTTGAGGATAGCGAGAATATCAGCGTCGCTGTCCACAAACTGATTGACCATGTTCAGCTTGGAATAGACGCTCTCAACAAGGCTCTTCATTGCCTCATCC
>JAQGBB010001691.1:0-12717 GCA_034691745.1 Prismatolaimus dolichurus | reverse complement strand
ACAAAAATAGCAAATGCATTAATTTGCGACCCACGAGCATTCCCGGGCTCCCGAGTGATCGAGGTAGACTAACGGTGTACATTCGTTATTTGCGTTGTTTGTGTCGTCTGAAAGAAGGAAAGCGGCGGCGATGAGAAATGAATATCGAATCTAGCCCTGTCCCGATTAAGTCGCGGGTAAGAAATTGCATGCACTACTGACTGTACGCACCCTCGAATGTATACGTGCTAACGTGCATAGAATAGGCTACGTTTCACGTACTAATTTGTGTATTTCGTGAATTACATGTTTCATTAATATAAATTCAATTTCATGTTTCATTATTTATGTAGACTGCCTGTCGTTTCGGTTTCATCACTTGTCAATAGATATTTTAAGTCGATTCTGTTGGAGTACATCCTTGTGTACCGCGTCCGAGTTTCAGAGTGAATCAAGTTGAAGTTAATGTCATTAGATTAATGTATACATACACATAGTCTAAGTAATGCTATGTACTGTACGTACTGTGCTGGTGTATTTTTTAGCTTCAACTTGCCATGATGCCCGTCCCAACTGTATAGCCGTTTTCGCTTGTTTTATTTGGTCGCTTTAATACCCTGCTAGAATCAAGGAACTTGTTCAGATAGCTTACTTTCTGCTACATCCATTGTTGTCTGTTGAAAGAATCACCGTTGTCTTATTTTTCATCACCTCTCTCTACGAATGCAGATGCTGCACAACGATCTGTAGGCCAGGGCGAACATATTTCGCTTTGGATCTTTTCTCGCTAGATCTTTCCTGGATAACCTCTCTCTATAGGAACAACTGACCGAGATGCGATTGCACATCGGACGTATAACTGTTCTAGTCGTTCATGTTACTGTTTCTCAGCGCGCACCATACACTTGGATATTCGTGTGTATGCACTGTTGAAGTGGTTGGATGTTTTAAAGTGTAATCGAAGGAAGGGGGAGTGAAGAGAGCAAATTTGTTTGTTTTACGTTTTAGATGTTTGCCGCCACCCGATGCAAACATGATGTTTGATGTTGGTCTCTTACCGCTCAGTCCGACTGACACGTCTTTTTATTTCCATTGACTCTGTTTCGCACCTTTTTATCGCATGGCTGTACACAGTACGTAATGTACGATTGAGTATGTAGGTAGGGGTTCAGACGTGACGCGTCTGTTTGCACGTTATTTGTTTGCACTGTCTGGATGCTCTGCGTCAAACAAGTGGGACCTTGCGTTTCATTCATTCGATGTTGACGTGACGTCGTTTTTGCTATTCGCTTTGTTTTTCGAACAGTTTGCATCCACTCTCGGCGTTACCGCAATAGAAAACTCGAGGAGGGTGGCGTCAGTCGCATATGATTTGGGGCTTGAATGCCAGCACGAACGAACAGTTTATATTTAGCGAGAGCGGCGAGCCTCAGTCGCAGGAGTCATTCACTGGAAGCAGCCTTGTACTGTGTAGGCTAAGTAGGGGTCGACATAGCGTCTGATTGTAAACGTGGTATATTTATACACAGTTTCAGTAGCGTATACATTTGGAGTGTGTAGGATAGTTGCACGCAATGTTTGTGGTCACCATGAGGTGACATCCCTCTGTGCGGGCATAGTGGCTCCTAGCCATAACTAAATGTCAGGTTGCAATGTATTTTGACATTATTGCATGCATTGCCAGATCTGTTCGTCATTTGAGTCTTGCTCCTGTTCAGGTCGCCGACACTCGCTTGCAAACACAACGAAGCCGACTCCAACAGCGACGATGCGCATTGAACGAGCAGATAAACAAAGAGTTGCGCTTAAAAGCCGGCGCCGAGAACCTTCTCAAGTATGTATTGTGTAACCAGTCTACTTTGACTCGACGTAAAGTACACGATCGATGCGCACGTGTGCATGCTAATCTATTCAAAACATTAATTTACTTAGTATGATGTATCTTAATTAATCTGAGTGTACTTGTACTTCGTTTTGTGTGCGCCCACGTTTAGTCGGTCTGTCTGTGTTGCTTGCATGCGTGTTAACGTACACTCATTTTTGGTGTCGATGTGTACCGTCAACGCATCAATTCATCGATCGAACTGGTCTTTATTGTTAGCCGAATTCGGATGGGGGACGTCACAGCGTATTTGTGACTGCTTAGTTCTTGGTCGCTGTCGACTGTTATACGATTGAGAGGAATATTATTCACTGACGGTTTTATAGCTATGTGCTTCGTTTTAACCTAGCCAGATTCCTGGTCAATCGTTTCTTGTGCTGCAGACTGGCGCAAGTCCAGATATTTCTTTGGTAGGTAGGGGCAGGCAGGCCTTATTAAACGGGACTCCGTCCTGTGTGTTTTGAAAGATGTGCAAAAAATTCTATGCTTTGCGACCTGTCTTGCCACTGAATGGGCTCTACCCGAACTTCCCCCGTGCCGACGGCTTTTTTCGTTTGGCCATTTTGGCACGTCGAGGGCCGGTCTCATTTCTTTGCCGTTTTCTACTTCCTTGGTCTCTTTCTCCTGAAACTGCTTTGAGTCCGGTACTCGTACGTGTCTACACACTACGTGCTCGCGTCTGCGCGGAGGTGGCTAGATTATTAGTGTTGAATTTCGAAACAGTTTAAAACGTATGATCGGTTTTCTCGATCTGCTTTTGTGAGCATTGCGAAATGCTAATTATCTTATATCTACGTGCACGCTTATTAGCAGGGTTCATTGCGGCGCATAAAGTCGCATATTTGAGCCGGAAAGACGAAAAAGTCGCATATTTCACCCTGTGCCACCACTGAGCAAAAGGAAAATTTTTTAAAAAGCAGAAAATGCTATTTTCAGTGCTGAAAATCGCAAAAAATTTTGCGCCTCCGCTCGGCGCTTATTCAACCTACTCGTTGAATTATATGGATATTTTTTGAAAATTTGGTGCGTCAAGAAAAATGGCGCATTTGTTGGTCGCATACTATACTAAACGGTCGCATATTTCGCTGACTGCGAAACGCTATGAACCCTGATTGGTGGTGTGGATAGCCGGCTGCGAAGCGCTATTCGTAGACCAACGAAGCAGCCCGTTCGCGATTGGCAGGTGTTTTAGTTTAGTGCGAACATGTACGTGTGCTAAGCGGTTGTATCTCACGAGCTAGACTGTCGAGAGCGTGCTTTGTACTTTCGTGGCGGTGTGCAGACGGGATTCTTTTCTTTGCGATTCGGATAAAAAGCATGTGTAATGCCCGTCGGCATCTTAGCAACGAGGTAGACACCAGCGTTGCGCTGAGAAGTCTTTTTACGGATACAACCGCTGCTAACGAGTTTTTGAGCTGTTGACACCGGACGCCTGTAGAAATAGTGCGCGAAAACGCCGGATTCTCCGCACGTGTTAACTCGGTTTACCTAACCTAGAGGTTGGGGTTTGTCGCACTGTAACTATAGATTAAAGAGCGGTGAAGGAATGTACGACATGTCTTTCTTTTCGATTTTTACTCTCGACGGATTGCACATGCGTGGGAATAGAAAGGTGAACGATGGAATAGAAAGGCGAGCGGTCGGTCTGCTCGTATCCTCACTGTAACGACGCTTAACTGAAAAAATGTATGCGTCGTTGACGGGGGCGTCGTGGGAGAACTCACACTACTTTCTCAGACAATTTTTGTTTCGATGCTTCAGTGTCACCGACGCCGACCGACTAGGTGCATCCCAGTGGGCAATTTTGCTAAGAGGAATTAGATAGGTTGCAGGCGTTCGCCGTTTTTTACACCATGCACACGCTGAGTGTGTGTACCACTGTTTGGATTTGTTGGCCAGTCTAATTAAGCAATGAGCATTGTTGTCCTGTTCATATGTGTGCAGTATATGGGAAATGCTATAGGCTCGCGTGCTAAGGTATTTGAGTAATTCACAGGGGCCTAGCTGCTCCAGGGCGCATGAGGTGGTACGCCTCCCATTTGTTTTGATTTTCTATAGGAAAATCTGCTTTTTGAAAAGTTGGAAATCTTTGGAAATTTTGACTCACAACCAGGGCTTGCGCACATCTAAAAGGTTTGCTGCACCCCTGCTCCATATTCGAAGTTGTGGTCACACCTGTACTTGACACGCGCTGTCGCGACAGCACCAAGTTATGTTGAGTGAATTTCAATCAGTCCTCTGTGTAACGTAATGTCATCATGTTCGTGTGTGCGTCTGTCTGTCTGTGTGCTGTTTGACTCCCGTCGGATTCATTCGCGCGCGGTTAGTGACGATTTGTTTCGTTGCGTCGGCACAATCAAAGAATGGCCGCCATTTGAGCCAAAGAAGGCCAATGATCCTCGTTTGACATCGATTCGAGTCGTTAAACTTAGCAGTGCAGTCTGCAGCTGAGTTCTTCGCCTTTGGCGGAGTTTTGTACTGTGTAAACGAGACTAGATGAGGAAGGCAGAAGGACGTCGCCTTTGCGATCACATTAAACCGACTTCGGCACGAATAAAGATACCCATGCTCGCCCCCCCCCCAGATCGGTGGTCTGGTGGTCGGCACCTCAGTGTTATGGCCCCGGCCCTATGGGTCCCTGTGTGTTTTCCTTCTGAGCGTCCGTCGAGCGCGATAGGGGCGGGCCCTGATGCCTATATTAAACACACACACATTATTGTTAAACCTAAGCACGGTGCCTGCTAATCTATTACCTACGGAAGGTTGAGACTAAAACGACGTGGTAGGCGGATCGTATTGATTCGCGATCGATCAGTGTGCATAGTTGACATTAGTGGCTTTGTGTGGGGTTGTGTATTCATGATTGACAACGCATAGTATAATCATGGCTCGCTTTTTGTATTGCTTCATAGTGTGTTTTGTGAACTTATGTGGGTGGTTCAATGAACAGTCGAGCTTAGACTACCTCAGTGGCAAACCGGCCGGCAATATGCCGAAATGTGGGTGTTCACTGTTGAGTGATGTGATGCCCTTGCGTCTGCAGTTGTCATTCACTGGGGTCTGTGCTGGTCGATGTGCCTAAAGCGAGTGCTTTTCGAGAGAAGTACTTAAACAGTTCTGTGTTACTTTGGAACGCGCATCTACTTGGCGTTAGCGGAAAGAACGTAGTGCTGGGCGAGTTAGGCGATTACTTTGCTTTCTTTCACTTGTAGAGCGACGAGAGCAAAACAAGTGAAAGAACATATCGAGCTCGAACTCAACTTCGTCAACTCAAATCTCCAATTGCTAAAAGACGAACTCCTCGACTTGAGCACGTCCGTCGAGGCATATCAGAATGAGAAGTGCGTCGTTTCTAGTTTGTACATGCATGCGTGGGCGTAAACTCGTTGCTAGACCCTACCTAGTCCAGGCATGGTGGGGTAAAGTAGCGTTTAGAGGGTATCCCGCTAGTTCAAATGAATTCAGATGCTTGTAACTCAACGTAGGACAGGACAGTGAAAGGAGGGAATATTTGAGGCTCTCTCGATGAGTTATAAAAGTCGGGACCAGTTTATAAAATTTTTGACAAACTAATACACGAATTATAGTAATATCGCAATTTTGGAACAATTTCAGGAGAGTTTCGTAAAAGTTGCGTCGAGCGAAGCGAGATTTTTCATTGAAAATATGAGATACGAACGATTTTGGAAGAAAAAGTTTGCAAAAAGCTGAAAAGCCTTAGGTCTGTCTTAGGCGAGGGGTATCCAGCCTTAGGGCACCCTATCACCATGACCGACGTAGCCGGAGCATGAAGTGAACTCCGAACGTAGCCCGAGACTCAGTTTCTGCTGGGAGTTTGCCGAGGGCTGAGGTAGTGTGTCGGTCCGGCTTTTTTTCTTCAATGGGAGACACATTTTGTGTGGTTTACTTCGACGGAAAGGGAGCTAGAGGGTCAAGTTTCCACGCGATTACCCTGGTCGATGGCCGCTCTATCAGAGCTGTTAACGCAGAGGAAGCTATCTCTTTAGGTCGACGAATCACTTTCCTCTCATCGCGTTTGGCACCAAGGAAACCCGTGAGATCCATTTTGTGCAGCCATTCAAGGTACGAACTGTATACCTGTCTCGTTCAAATTCCTCCTGATCTGGCGATTGCAAGCTGCGTTCACTCTTTCTCTGTACAGGACTACATCATCGAACACTATTCGACGGATGCGGCAGAGTTTGCGAAGGAAATCGAACGGTTCGAAGAACTTCGTCGCGTGGTTACTGAACCGTCGCGGGTCCAACGCAATGCGGAGGGCGTCAAGGCGATGATGGAATACTATAACTATTTGTACTTTGTCGAGAAAAGATTCTTTCCGCCGGCGCGCAATCTTGGCGTTTACTTTCACTGGTGCGTGCATGAGCTTCTTTAGGCTTGCAATCGTGTTGCTTGTATTTGCTTTTTGTGGTGTCCTTCCGGTACTTGGTACATGCGTACGTGTGCGTAGAGGGCATAACATGGGTGTAGCTGTAGGCGGGCCCCCATATGACCCGGAAAAGTGTATGAGGAACTACTCTACTATGTTCCGGTGTTACGTCGTAAGCGTTTGGATTTTGCAATCACCAGATGCGTTTTTGGCCCTGTCGACGCTCAACTTTTGAGACCCCTGACCCAGCTACGCCCCCTGCATAACTTCGTGTATGCGTCGTTTTACTGGTGTCTGTTAGTATTATGTGCGGGCATCGCATGCAGTGCAAACCGTTGTGCTTTTGCTTGATGTAGAATGTTTTTCTCTATTTCGTAGGTTCGATTCGCTGGGAGGAGAACCTGCAGTTCAGAAGTCACCGGCGTTTGAGAAAGGCAAGCTATACGTACTGTACGTAGATTGCCGTCTCGCTTTCCCAGTTCACCTCAGAAGCTCTGCGATTCACGCTGCTCATTTTAGGCGCAATTTTATTCAATCTCGCTGCACTCTATACGCAGATTGGCGCGAAGCAGGTAGCGTCTCGCTGCCGTGATTGCTGACTGACCCAACTTGTTGACGTCCGCTTCACCTTTCGCTTGTTTAGGATAGAAACACGTCTGACGGACTGACACAATGCGTCGAACTGTTTTGCCGATCTGCAGGCGTTTTCTGCTATCTCCGGGATAACTTCTCGCATAGTCCCCAGATGGATATGAGGTTCGAAATCGTCGAAGCTTTGAAGACCTTAGCGCTGGTGAGTCAATGGTGTCGGGCATGACGTTGAGTTTGCAGTTCGAACGTGTGTTAAGAACGTTTTAAATGGTTATGTATTGTACATACGGAGACGAAGGTGGGAAGTGTCTCAGAAAACATGTGGGCTGTGTCGAGGGCGGGATTTTACTCAAGTCTCAGTGTTTTACATGATAACTGGATTAGCAGAAGGGCCAATTCAAGGGTCTTTGGAACGGGAGTGGCGCTGCGCGCTTCTAGCAGGATGCGAAGCGTTGAGGGGCAGCGCACGCTGTGGTTATGAATTACGCGCTTAGCAACGTGACGGACAAGCCGTTAGCAATGAGCAGACACTTTTATGACTAGCCAGTGCTGTAAATAGTAGAGGGACGTGTACATTCGATTCACTACTGGCTGGTTGGTGCACTTTGCAGGCACAAGCTCAAGAATGTTTCTTCGATCTGCAACTGCTACTTTCGAGAAGTGTCCAGTCGTTTAAGGAGTCTTTTCTTCTCGCTAAGGAAGCTGCACAGGTATGTGCATAGGACGTGGACGATCGCGTGCATTTATCTGTATTGGAAGTTCACGGCACGCACGATGCGTATGCTGCGCAGGCTTACTTTGAAGTAGTGACGTTAGGGCAATGCTGCATTCGTTTCCTGGCAGCTAAACCAGTGAGTCCAGCGTCTCGCTTGTGCACTGGACGTGGTCGTAATAAATAGCATATTGATCTGTACTGCCTGTTTGTCTGTTTGTGTTTTTGACATAATGCTGTGCTGTTCTTCCAGGTTGCTTTGGCATACGGCACAGCTTGTTCGAAGTTCACTGCCCCACCGGCTAAAGATTACCTTCCGGATGCGTGGACAGGATTAATAACCCTCAAACATTATCACTTTGAAGCACTCGCCCATTCGTGGACTGCGAACGGCATTCTCGCTATGCGAGGTTGGTTTGTTTCGAAAGCAGGTCATTGCTGTTTTTGACGGTTAGGCTTAGTTTTAGAAGTGACACCGGATGTGAAGGAACTCTTTCGCAATCATTTTGTCCATGCGACAACCACTGTTGAACAACCGATGCTTTCGCCCACGCTTGTTTCGCCGTCGGTGTGGAGTCACAATATTGCGCATCCGCCGGAGAGCTTGATCGAACGGAAAATGTTGGGTGCGGTTTTGTCGGAATCTACTGTACGGACTATATTTAGGGATATTTTGGATGTGCTGGGCACACATAGTATATGTACAGTACATGCGCAGGAACGCTCCTGGCTTGGAGTTTTTTGCGGTTTGGGGATGCTGTCAGGGCATTTTTCTGTCTCATGTCTTCGTTTTTGGCCCTGTCCCGATGGTCCCTGTGTGTTTTCCGGCTTTCTGGGGCCGTGGACTCTATGGACAGTAATGTAGGGACGGCGCGCGACGCGCATTGTACTGTATGTGTGTACTGTAGACGTACAATGCACGAAGAGTGCAATGATTGATTTAACTGTTGTAGCAAAGGCGCAGCTGTTGCGAGCAACTGTTCTGAACGAAGATGCACTGGAGGCGTTTAATCTGAGCAAACAACTAAGGCAGCTTAGCGGTTTGCGAGACATTTTACTCTCCGCTGCACAACGGTATGTCCGGTGGTCGGTTTTGTTTCTACGTACTACAGTACTATGTGTGTGAAAACTATGTGTTGGTGATGTGGTCAACATTAGTTAGTAAGCGGGATGGGTTGCTCGAATCTGTGTATTCTTCGATAGAAGAAAACATGCATTAAAAGACGAATTCGTCTATAGCATGCTAGACCCAAAACCGATAATTTTTTACCCGTTTTTTGCTTCTGTTTAATTTTTCTGCTGTCGGAACTTTACCGAGTTTTCTTTGAAGATGCCTGAAAAAGTTCGAAGAACTCGATACTGGTGATGACGACTTCGCCGAGCCTTGCTCTTTCATAAGAGGTTTGTGCTTAAGAATGTATTTCTCGTTTGGTCTTATTCACAGGCTTTCATTCTATCATTCTAGCTGACTCTGCGTCGCGTAAAATCCAACCTGTTGCTCCGGATTTTAAGAGGTATGGTGATTTTGGATAGAATTACTTTTTGTGAATTTGAATCGGATTGAGGGAAAAACTTGTCCATTTCCGAACTGTGCATGTTTGAACTCGGTTGGTCCGAAATTGATTCACGAAGGGTACCCACCGTCGGAACAAAAATGGGCATGTCAGGCTTCGGTCGATAAAGACGAGGTCCTTATCTGCGGTGCGCGTGCTCAGGGCCTAAAACCTTGGTCTTTCTATAGGGGAGGGCTCCCTGCGGCAAGGTGCTTCGGCAGAGCGCGAACTTTATCTTTTTATTTTTAATTCAAGCTGACGTGTTAAGTAGTGGGTGGGCTTACGGATCGTCATGTTCGACTCGCTGCATCGTTGCGTATGCCGTTGTGCTTCTGTTGTGAGACCTTGCGTGATGTGTGCTTTGGTTAAGTGAGGTTTTGATTGGGTTGTTTGAGGTATCGAATTCGGGATCCGTTTGAAGCCTTGGTATGTTTGCATTTAGCATTCTTACGCACTGTGCTACTTATTGTGCATGTGTTTGTGTTTACATTTATATAGACATATTTTCTATAGAGTTATGATTGAACAGGGTTTATTTGCGTGCTGGGTATACTACAGTAGGTTCTAGTGGGCGTCTGCTCAATGTGAGAAGTGGAAAGTACAGTGTGTATGGAAATTGATTTATGTGTAGGACGCGATTCGTAATTCAGGCGAGCTAGCTATGTGTTATTAGTTGGCGAGATGTCTTTTATTAGTGTGACTTGTATGTGTAAACAGGGTCCGCTGGCGGTTTTCAATGCAAAATGCGAATGGTCGGCGCCTCGTATTGTTCATCTGCAGCGAACGGAAGCGTGGCCGGGCTTTGGCTTTAGTGTCAAAGGAGATGCGCCTGTTTGTGTTTCGAATGTCGAAAGTGGCGGTCTTGCCGATGTACGTAATAGGCAGGAGTGAGCGAAATTTGCCAGGGGGTGTGCAGGGTTGGTGGAGCTGAAAACGCATCTGGTGGTTTAAATTTTTAACAAATAACTCAATACAGGAATATAGGAGAGCGAAACGGAAGCCAGATTTGAGCTCATCTTGATGAGCTCTATTAGTTGGCATTTTTTTAAGTTGTACAAAAAGTGCGAAAAATGTGCACAATTCTGGCAATTTTGATCAAATGGGTCAAACTTGAAAATTCCACCTAAAATAGTGAAAATTTTGGATAATATCAGCAAAAATTTACAAGAAAATGAAAAGTCTGTAAAACTTTTTTCTTTCCGGCGGGAGGGGCCATCCGGTTCAGCCAGGGGGTAAACCAACCTGCCCTTATGCTTGTACGTAACGTACTGTACATACTCATATTTTGAAAGAAAATATATGCACACCTTCTCGTTGTCTTCAGCGGTGTTGTGTGCGCGCTGGTGATTATATTGTCGCTGTGCAGCGGCCAACGCGCGAATGGGTCGACGCGAAGGCCCTTGATCACGGTGCGTTTATGTTGTGCATGCGTATTTCAATTGCTCTAGTAATTAATTACACACATTTAATGCGTACGTGCACAACGTAGTCGGTGACGTACCAGCCACATTGGCGATGGGTTTAAAGGATTGAGTCAGAAATTCGGGCAACGTTTGTCTCAAACCCGTCGCAACGAAGTGCATGCGAATGCTAGTGGGCATTGTTTGATTCCGATATTCTCTATTGAGGGAGGATCTCATCCAGTCACGGCAACGTCGGGAGTTGTCTTCATGCCGGTGTAGCTGACTCATAGCTGACATGGGACCTGCAAGGGGAGGACGTCAAGTGGAACGAGAGTCCGCCTGGCCGCGAACCCCGAACTCGGCTTTCCTGGCCGTGAATGAGACCGGGGAGGGTGGTCCCTGACCTCGAATGAGATGTGGTCGTAGGCAACTTATACATGTGCTCTTTTTGCTTTTTATACGTACAGTATGTATTAATGTGTGGTACGTAATACGTGCGTACTGCAGTGTTCGTGAATAGTGGCATGGAATTTGCAGAAGCTGTTGTCGAACTGATTCGAGAATCTGGGTCTACGCTCGTACTCTCCATCGTCACACCGAAACGAGCGGCGTCGAGTCTTAGTTCGTCGAGTTATGGAAGCAGTACGCTTTCGTCGGCTAGTGGCACTTATTTTGCAAAGTAGGTATTCATTGAAGCACTCGCACATACTGTAGTGCAAGCAAAGACGGGTTCTAACGTACAGTACGCTGCACCGCTTCTTGCATGTGCGACTGCGCTGCGGTCTCGTACCTAACTGTTCGGTTATGTAAGCAATAGCAGTTGGTTAGGTTGAACCTGCGCAGCTTCATCTCGTTCTACATTTCACACGCGACTGTGGGACGGTTTGGTCCCTCGCGTTTGCTGAACGAACGCTCTGAATGTGCATGTGAACTTGAATGAGTCGCGTTATTCGGCACTGCTTTCTTGCTTGCAGGAATTTGATTGCTGGCGGCGATCGCTCCTCGGCGACGTTGTCGCGAGACGCCGCCGCGACAACGGGTCGTGTTCTTGCTCCTCTTAGCAAAATGAAGGGCGCAACGTTCAGTACGTGGAATATTCGACGACTTTTTGCGAAATCGAGAGCGACCAAATCGAAGTCTGTTGCGGACCTTGCTGGATTATCTTTCTCGTGAATCGCTTCACAGTCACGACGTGGCGAATGTTTTGGATGCGATGATGGGCAGTACACGCACAGCAGCTGGGGTAATTACATGGTTGGCATTTCTCTTTTTTATCTTTTTCCATTTTTTATCCTTTCTTTTTAAGGTCATTCTTTTTCCCTTTTTCTCCTTTCTTTTCTCGAGCTGCTAGGAATTATACTATTTTGTCTCTAGTTTTCTGCGTTTGCTAACTTGAAACGAACATTTTCGGCTCGCTTCGCTTGCCAGTATTAGTTCAATGAAACTTATTGCTGACATATATCTGTGCAGAGGAAACGTGCTGGTATGCTCTGATCCGTCTTTCTTGCTTCCTCTAACAGCAGAAGCATTCAAAGACTTGCTTTTATCGTCTTTTTTACCGTTTTTTACCTTTTTATCCTTTCTTTTTTAAATGGAAAAGCAATGACAACCATGTAATTAGGTACTGTACGCAGACCGTGATTAGTCGGACTGCGCTTTTCTTGTTGACTCTGATTCACTCCGTCCCTGTTTGTTTGTGGTGCGTGCATGACTTATTTAGACGTATGTGCTGTGTGAGAATATGTACAGTGTGTATGCGCACAGGTACAATACGTATATTGACAATAGCCACTTTGTGCAGGTAAAGTATCACGGTCTCTAGAAGTTTATAACCATTGGCTAGTTTAGTCGATTATCACCGCCAGTTTTCTCGAGATTGGCTGCACGTAGAACAGATTCCTTTGTACCAAAATGTCGGCGGTAAGAGGTTGTCATTTTGATTTACGAAATCTGTTCTATGTGCAGCCAATCTCGAGAAAACTGCTGGTGAAAATCGACTAAACTGGTCAATGGGGGAAACTTCTGAGGACCGTGATACCCGCACGCGCATTATTTCGGGCTCGATTACAGCGTTGTGGCGCTTGAACGTACAGTACGTACGTAGGTAATTTGCGAACGCGTTTGCATGATTTTTATGAGTTTGCGCGTTTTCATCTGTCGTGTCGCTCGCTCTTCGTTTTTGAGTCGCGTGTTGGGTTTTCGCTTCT